>DWKA01002367.1:0-10751 GCA_018249155.1 Panoquina ocola ocola
CCCCGCCGCCGCCGCCGCCCCCGCGCGCCTCGCCCCCGCCGCCCCCGCCGCTACCCGACAACGTCACGGTCGATGCCAAGGCTGCCCTCATGGAGAGCATCCGCAGCGGGAAGAACTTGAAGGTAGGAAATAGATGAAATAGTAATAAACATTCACGAACAGATGACAAGCTTTTCATAGTCATTAACGAGTAACTTGACAAGAAGTTCCTTGTCTATGACTGTAACGACGTTAAAAATGTATGAGTGAGCCAGCAAAAACCAATTTACTGTACCGAAACATTATAGCATGAAACCGTCAATGAGAGGTTACTACAGTCCGTTTCAGCGAACTTGATATAGGTATTTGGGAAACAATCTTGCAATGTCTTTTTATCATAATTTGTAATTTAAAAATAAGGAAGACACAAATTAAAATGAAGTGAAGAATAAATAATCATTTAATGCTAAAAGTAATTTCTGTTGTACTCTAACATATGAATGAATGAATAAAAATATTGCCAAGATTGTTTACGAAATATGTCAGGTTCGCTGAAATTGAGTATTTTCATAATGTAGGAAAAAGTATAAAATAACTTGAATGTTTCCCATCTACCAGGCCATTTTGGAATTTCTTATATTGTCTTGTCTTATATTATTGTATACAACTACAACATTTGTTTATGTTACGGGTGGGGCGTAAACTGCTGCGATATAGTTTTATACTATAGCTGCTGTTTACATATAACTATACATGTGTTGTTTGTGTTTTTGTAATCAATAAATGTTTAAATTGATTCGCGTGTCAATGTTCCAGCACGTGGAGGTGGGCGCGAAGCCGGCGCCGGCGGAGGACAGCCGCAGCAACCTGCTCAGCGAGATCCGCCAGGGCATCGAGCTGCGATCGGTCAGTGCCTTTCACTGCTATCGTTGTTTGTAGCTCAGTAAAGTGCAAAGTTAATTTAGTGAACATTCTTATTTTTTTATTTAACTTTTGTGATTTTGCTTCCTCTCCTTTCAGATTAGAAAAATAATCGACCTCATGCCTCCCTTAAAACTTATGAGTTTAGTAAAAGAAATTCGATTACTTCTGGATCATAACCTCCCTCTCCCTATATACAATAAATGTGTCCATCATAATATTATGATATCGTGACAGAAGTCGTTTTGCTCTGCGCATCTGTCTCTTTCAGACTCTTGCCACTTTAATTGCCCATGACTATAAAATCTACCTGATCGAAAATTCTTATTTTCAAGGTTTTTGCCCCCCCCCCCCCCAACTCTCTCTGAACGAAAAAATAACTAACCCCCCCACTAGTATTTAGTGTAATACAATACAATAAAACATTTTATCGTCCCAGGTGTCCCGTTCCACGAGCAACTCGGGCGGGTCGCGCGCGGACGCGTCGCCGGCGAGCGGGCTGGCGGGCGCACTCGCGCGCGCGTTGCAGGAGCGCTCGCGCGCGATCCACTCCGACTCGGACGACGAGCTCAGCGACGCCACCACCAGCGACGGCGAGTGGTCGCCGTAGGGCGGTAGGAGCTACAGTGGTGGGTTATGTGAGTTGTTATTTATTTATTGGTAAAAATATAGTACAATTAGTTGCTACAGACAGTTTAAAAGTGTTTTATTGTAATTTTACTCATTAGGTGAAGTACTTTCGATATCAGTTAAAAGTTTTTTGATATCTGTTATAGTTACTGAATAATCGCCTGTGCACACTTAACGATTACACCCTGTATATTTGGCCGATGTTATCGTGCAACAATTCATTAATTTTAGATATTTAATTAAGATCATTGAAAAGCTTTAATAATTGAAATGAAATTATAAGCTTTTAATGCACGAGATAGTTGGGAAAAACAGTTTGGTATTGTCTATAATCGTTTGAGTTGTGTGTAAAAATATGTTATGTGTTGGTTATAAGCTTTTAATGCATGAGATAGTTCGGAAAATCAGTTAAATTTAAGTAGAGCGCGTATTGAGCTGCAGTGATGGCTTATGTAAGTGGTTATGAGCTTTTAATACGCGAGACAGCTCGGAAAAATAAGTTTGATATTGTCTTAAATCGTTTGAATTTCATGTAAAAATAGTTTGTGTGTAATCCTAACCGTATTTGTACAGGACCGAACTTGCGTCCGTTTCAAAGATCTTATGAGAAAAAGAAAGCAAATCTTGCACTTCTTTTTATAAATAAATAAAAATTAGATGTAAACAATAAATAGTTTATTTATTATTAAATTCTTTTCAATTTGCGTCTACCTTATTTTTAGTAACAAATAACGTTACAAAGATATTGTAAGATTTTTTAATTTTTCTCGCAAGATAGTTGAAATGGAGTTTAAATAATTTAAAATTTATTTGCACATATGCTTTACAGGGAAATCAACTTTAAACGCGAGAAATCAACGACCAACGTCACTATTTATTAAGACTTTCATGTTACGGTTGCTGCGCTGTCGTAGTGCAGTGTGCAGGACGACACGTTATACATTTCAAAAAGTATTATAATTTATCGACAACCATTCATCTGTAGACATAAATAAAACAACTCACAGTATTACAACAACAACAATTGTTACTGTAACTGGCCGCTTCTTTCATGACACAACAAGAACATTTCATGTACGTATTGTGTAGATACAGAAAACATAAATTTTGCGTATGCATAGCTTAAAGGTGCTGCCACACTAGGAAATGTTATAGTATTATGTCATGTTTGAAAATATTTTATAGCTGATATTTGAACTATAAAGCTGTTATGTCGTTCAATGAAGAAGTGGCCAGATATATTGGTTCAATTGGATTGAAAGGTAGAAATTCAGGGCTCGATTGATTGATTTTGTGTTGAATTCATATTGATTCAATCGATACGTTTGTTATGTTTTAGTTTTAATATGGAAAAAATATTACGACTGGCTTTATCGAAGGTAACCGATTATTGGGTATTGAGAAAGTTATCAGGATGCATATTTTCATCGTATAAGCATATATTCCATAGCATGGACGGTACCCAACGTGACGGGGGGTATCAGATGTTTTCTGGAAAACTTTCATGAAGAAAGATACGCCCCTGGTTACGCCCATGGATGCTTTCAACTCGGTATTATTATTTCATTGTAATATAGCAACACTGCCCTTTCAATATATCATCGTGTATCTGAGATAAATTTCCTGAAATTTTGAATCTTTCGTTTACATGGCAGTGTCAGTCAGATGCAAATGAAGCGCATATCTTGAATTATAATAAAGAGAAACAACAGTTTTATCTAAGTGAACGCTGTTCGGACGTAACTTACTAAATGTTTATGTTTGCCTTGTGACGTGAAAGCTATTATTATTATCGAAAATGTGAGTGACAGGTCACACTTGCTCAGAAGTCACATAAAGCAATCGATCTTAGCACATCAATAACTAAGTCACCTCTAAATCTGTAAAACATGCAGCTCAATACACGTGTGTGTATGAAAGAGATAGCAATATGTGTATCAAGATTATGCACGATTTTGTTTTATTATTCGTTGAGCGAATTATTACGAAATTGTTATTAGTTCTCTGAATTTACGGGAATTATCGATTTATGCAAGCAATCCTTAAAAGGTACTGCAACTGAGCAGTTCTATTACATATCGCCAATATTTTGCTCAAATTTTTTAGTACATTTTTGACAATCCAGTACGACGAAAACGGCATTTATTGAAATAGAATTTGTTGGGATTTAATAAAGATCCATGCAATATATTAATGATATCAGAATCCGCTCAACATATTGTAACTAGAATGTAGAAACGTTTTTCTGACGGACGACGACGGATTAAGCATGTACTATACATTATTTATTAAGAGCAATTAAAAACAAAATAAATCGTCATAATATATTGAGATTATTCAGTCTCGCGCGAGTATTGTGTTTAAACAAGTGTCCTTTTAACATATTTATTACTGTTAAAGTGTAAGTCTAGCAGTTACGCCTCTAATTCTTATATAATACTACTTAATACAGACTAACCGATATTATATTACGTTATATTAAATTTATTTTGACATTTATGAACAGTTTGTTTGTTACGACGTACGTAAAATATATTTTGGTGTATATGTGTATATATAGATTGTGGGTAGGCGAACGACTGAGGAGAAACAATGGTGATTCTAAAAACTAGCAATTTAATATAAATTGTAGGTAGTTAAAAAAAGTATAGATTAATTGTAACGGGAGTTTTCAAATTATTTTATGTGATTTAATCTAAGTCTAAAACGAGTATGTAATCGTCTTTATCACAGCAAAGCTGCGGTCACACTGTATGGGAGGATACTTTTTATGGTTTATGTTTGAAAGCGATTTTTTTTTTTTGTCGTATTATTTATTTCGTTGCTATAAAAAAATTACATTGTTATAAAATTATCAAGCAATTTATATAATTAATATTAGTTGAATATGGTTTCATGTTATAATTTTATATTGAGAATACGCGTCATATCATATGGGTACTGGTAAATAAATATTCATGTACAGGGAAATACATAACATCAATATTTTTCTTTTATTCTTGTGACACAATTCCAGATCAATGCAGCATGATTGACGGTACCCTTACCTACTGGTGCTTTTTAATCATTCAGTATATTCGTAACATTTAATTTGTAACATTCGGTGGTTGTAAACAGTGTGCCCGCAGCTTTGCTAATAACGTAGGACCGATGGAAGGTATATCCAGTAAGGCCCCTTATACACTATCCATCTAGTTAGCAGTAACGAAGGTGCCAGAGTTTTGTACTGTTATTGTTGTTTAAAACGATTAGTTTAAAATATCTTTCGCGTCTTTTTTTATAATTACCGCCAATTAGCCGCTTCGGTGTAGCCGAGGTTCCGGTACTGACTAAAGTTATTGATTAATCAGTAGACAGTGAGAAATGTAACTTTGTAACTTCTAATTTAGTATGTTTTTAACGAGGGGTATAAATTGAGTGCCTGCTGTTTGAGCTGTTCACCAGACCGTGTTCACGTCGTGCTCCGACCTCCACGCCTCGTATCCACAAGGGCTTGTGACTATGTAGCATTTAAAACTTGTATATTGTAAAAAGACGCAAAGCTATTTTTATAATATTGAAATTTATGTTTTTTATTGTTAATCCGGCATACGGCGCGAGCCACTAACGGAGTAATGTTTATCATGTACCACCTGTAATGTACCACATGTTGACTAAATAAATGATTATTAATTTATTTGTGTATGGTTTTTATTTTAATGACCTTTGGATTTAAGAGCAGTCTGTTAAAAATGTGTAATTGTCTTCCCGGAAAGCCTGGCTGACTTAAACAAATATCAACTTTAAGTTCTAATAAACTTACATATTTGTTTTTTAAATTAAACAAAATATCGATGTTTAAAAAAAAATTTAGTTACAATGAAAATTGAACCGTAGTCCGTACTTAATTAGGTTAGTTTTAAATCACGAAGCGTGAAAATTCTCTCTTGGCTACAGTATAGCTATATCCTTGGTCTCAGCTTCGTTTATGGCAGCAACTAGTTACTCCAGTGGTCGTACGAGTTTTTCTAACTACTCGATCTGCTAAACGTAATTTTGTATGCGATCGTAGCAGAGTCATCTAGTGACAATTAAGGGAAACCAAATTTTCGAATTACTACAGTCCCTTCAAGTGATACTGCAAACGTAGTGTTATTGTTACATTTTAATTATTTCTAAGACAATTTAGCCTAATGACCGAGCCAGGAGGGTTTATCCTAATAAGATGGTTATTGAAAGCAAGTAAATATTGTATATCACTCTTCTCAGTACTCCACTAACCGTTTTCACAGACTAAGCTTACAATCCACCAAAGATGTGTGATGTAGCAAGGAGGTGCGCAAAGAAATCGCCAAATGATATACATAATATATAGGAAACTGCAAAACAAAACCAGTTCACTGTTAATATTTTACTTTAATCTTTCTTAAATTTAAACTTCTTCCAAAAAACCAAATAACAATAGACATGTCACAGTATCACAACAAAATAATTAAGTCCCTTCAAATGAAGCTATCAGCAATAATACACGGATATTTAAACATGCCCAATATATAGGAAATGTAAAATCTAATATTGTGTATTTTAAAATACTTTGGTAATCAATTATATTGAACAAGGATGCTTGTCAAAGTCACTGGAAATGCTATTTTTACTTTACAGTATTACTATTACAATAATTATCAAATATCTTAAATTTGAAAATAGCTATTAACACGATAAAAAGGTAAATTATTCAGTGTTGACTTAATTATAGAGAGGTTTCATATTCAAACTAATTTTGAGATTCTGGCCTTTTGATGCCATCAACACTGGTACAAAATTAAATGTGAATGGTGAAATCCATGAAAATGTTATCACACAGAATTAAAAATCACGTGTGAGCTAAGACTATAGCAAATCAATAAAAAGAATGGCTCTAATGATAGAATGATAATATTGTAAACGTAATACAGTCATCACCACCGGCCCTTTACCACTCTCTTCTATCCTAAATTCGATAATTTGTTACATACAAAATACATATATTCACATGGGATTATAGTCTATGGTTTAAGAGCTACTCCATTTCTCTAATATTACACTTTTCTGCTTTCTAACTAAAACAACATTAGGGCATAAGATTAAGGTCGTAATTCTAACTCAAATAACCTTACACTATCAAACTATTCAATGCAGTATGGCAGCCTACTAGCCGGCAAAACATTAAATATTTACACATGATCACTTATATTGGAAATAGTAAAAATAATCATAATCAACTTAAAACTAAGTAAAGAAATCATATCACTGCAAGGGAACGAACTGGAATCGTAGACAGTTCTCCCGTTAAACATACAAACATACGATACAAAATTTGTTTTCATAAAAGGAATTCAAAACAAAACAATTTATCTAATTAAATGCACATAAAATACATAATTTATAATTAGGTACATTTTCGTAACAAAACATGAATGTATTACAAAATACTAAATGTTTTTCGCTATGAACTATTATGTTACCAAAATTAAGATTGGAATCTGAACTTCGTGACCCTCATAGGAATATGGCATGGGGTTCATTTTCCATATATTTATGACTATTTTTTATGAACTATCTGTTTCACAA
Organism: Panoquina ocola ocola; assembly: GCA_018249155.1. Taxonomy (NCBI): domain Eukaryota; kingdom Metazoa; phylum Arthropoda; class Insecta; order Lepidoptera; family Hesperiidae; genus Panoquina; species Panoquina ocola. The sequence continues at coordinate 7,120 of DWKA01002367.1, forward strand.
TTACTTGGTAATGTTAGAGAATAATAATGTACAATTAATTTTATTGCGATTCATTTGGATCTCAAAAGTATTTCCACAATTCGAAATCATATTAATTAATATGTTGAAATGATTACATATTAATGTTTACTTATACATGCAAAATCACTGACAAATAAATAAATAAGGAACGTGTATTGAACCAAAGAACAGATTAAATGCGTTTTTTATGCAATTAAAACTATGCAATCATCAATCAAACACTTTAAGCTACTTGTTAACATAATAACTATCAGTACCCAAGTTTCATAGTTGCCCATAATATAATCTTGTCATAGTTGACGTATCCACAAACATATTTATAAACCATAGATGATCCAAACTAACGCACCGTGCTTCTAATTTATAAAACGTAATTTTGTAAATAATTAGAATCAATGACACATCCATCACTAGCATCTAAATCATTTAGATCTCTATCAAAAACACAGTGGTACAGCATGATCAAAATGTGTAAAAATACAATTTTAATATTAACACTGCTACTGCCAATTTAAGGCAGACATTTGGCAATCACCAGCTACCTCTGTGCGGGCACATAAATAACATCCACGTTGAAAATCACTTCAATCCTCAATTGTTATAACTGTTAAATGGTTTTCTTCGAATCCCACTGAATCCTCGTCAATCAAGTTGACCACGTCATCGTCTTCCTCCACTCGGACTGCTTCCTTATCCTGCTTCTGATATAGAGAGAGAACATCGGATATGATAGGAGCATGCACCATCGAATGCAAGTTACTTTCTTCCTCATCCATAGAATTTTGACTTTCATCGTCCAAAGTTATTTGACTGTTTTCATCAAACACCATCGGTTTACTCTCCCCGACCTTGAACTCCGGTTCCTCATTTGGTACCTCAGCTTCGACTTCCTCTTCCTCTTCCTCATCATCAGTATATCCATAATACTTCTCATCATCTTGTTCATCTTTGGGAACGTACGAGTTGATGAGCGCCGGCAGGTCTACGTCACTGGTGAACACTTTCGAGGGATCTGAGTCTTCCTTGTCACACGTATGTTTGGAATACACCTTAAAAGATGTGAAATACTTGTGACAGGATTTGCACTGGTTCAGCAGGTGCGCGCGGTAGTGGTTATGCAGATTCGGGAACAAATCACCGCAAATTACACACGCCTCCTCCATCACCACAGCCCGATAGTGCATCTTTTTCATATTCTTATGAACACTCTTCATGTGCCTCATGAACGGCCCGTACTTTACGAACTTCTCCCCACAATTTCGACACTTTATCGGCTTCTTGTTGTACTTTCTGCTCCGGTGCGAAAATGCGTGGATGTTAAACGCGTCTATCGTTTTAAACTTCAAATTGCAAAACCGACACGAAATAGAACCGGAACTTTTATGGATTTGATCGTGTTTGAGTTTGGAACTCGTTTTTGTTATGGGCTTGAAGCAGAACCGACACTCTTCATACTTCGGCACGTTTCCGTTACTGTTGCTGGTATTCATGGCTTCATCGTCATCTGAATCGATGGCACACAAGTGATTGTCGTAGTCCACGTGCGATAAGAAGTACTCGTTACACTTTTTGCACTTGTTTTCTTCGTGGTAGTCTAGATGCCTGTGGAGGTTGAAGAAGATTTTGTTACAGATGGGGCATTTCTCTTCTATAGACTCCTTAGGCAGTATTATCCACTCCTTGTCGTCACCGTGCACGTCCCTCATGTGATATATCATCTCTCTAAAAGCCACGAAAGTTTCATCGCAATGGTCGCACTTCGTTGGATTGTCGACGTTTAGTTGAGAAAAGTGATGATTTTTATGTTTCCGATACGTCGTCATGTTGTTAAACTTCCTGTCGCAGTAAATACACCCGTAGAATCCCACCGTGCGATGATAAATCTTATGCGTGTTTAGAGCGTACTCATTTTCAAAAACTTTGAAACAGTAATCGCACACACAGTCCTTCTTGCCCTCGGAGGCTTCCTTGAACACTTTGATTCCGTGCTGCGTTCGTAGATGACAATCCAATTTTACTTGCAAATGGAATGCCTTGTAGCAAACTTGACACTTTATCCTTCGAGGATAAATTTCTGTATCTCCTATTAGATTTTTCTTCTCGCAGCTAAATGTCAAATGACCTTCTAGAAATCGTAGGGAGCTAAAGTAATCGAAGCAGTAATTGCATCTCAAGGAGTTATGATAATCTATGTGCCGCTCGAAGTTGCCCTTGCTGGCTAATATTTTAAGGCAGACGGAGCACTGAAATTCCTTCAAGGGTCCATTTAGGGTCTGCGTGGTGCGATCAGCGATCCACGTTTCGTTAATTCCGTGGGCATCACGAAGGTGGTGGTGAAGATACCAGCCTTTAGTAAACTTCTCATCACAGTGGGGACAACCGAGCGGATTTTCCAAGTATTTCTGGGCCAAATGTGACTTGATGTGAACGTTGTGAGTCCTCAGCGAAATCGTTTTCTTGCCACAGAATTTGCATTTGAAGAACTCCGGCTTCCTGAGATGGGCTTCTTCGTGGTGCTGCAGTCGTCGTTCATCGAGGAACACCTTTGCGCACAACTTGCACGAGAAGTATCTTGGAGGGGGTGCGTCAGGGTCCTCCTTGATCATCTTGCTCTCCGGATGCGTTCGTCTTAGATGTCTAATAAGCTTAATGAGATCCGGATAGTACCGTGAGCAAATCGGACACTTAACCTTATCTTTCCTCAATTTCTCTATACGCTTGTTATGAGACATATGGTCAAAGTTGTGGGCCTTCAAATGACGTTTGTAATACTGCTCATCCGTGTAGCCCTTGCCGCATATCGTGCACTTGAAGGGACCATTATCGTCTTCATAATGAAGTCTAATATGAAGTTCTAATCGCCTCTTATTCGTGAACTGCAGGTCACATATGTGACATGTGTGCCGATTGCCGTATAACACGGTCTTGGAGTTGTGCCAGATGAGATGATGCTTGAGCGATGTCTCCGAGTCGCAGACATTTCCGCATATGTGACAAGTGTGCTTTCCGTCGAATATTTTTTTATCTGCCGAATTGGGTAGCTGGGAGCCTACGATGGTGTTGTTAGAGCTATCGCCTCGCTTGTAGTGGATCGCCATGTGAGAGAGGTATACCTTTCGGTACTGGAAAACTCTCTTGCAGATCGAACACTCGTAGTCTTTTGTCTTGAAGCGTGTTTGCTTGTGGAAATTCATGTGAGCCTGCGCGGCCCGCAAGTGCTTGCTTTTACGATTGCAGATGGAACAGGTCAGGAGCTTGGGGTCCAAGTTAGTGTCGTGGTAGTGGACTCGCATGTGCATTTTATAGTGGCACTGAAACCGGAACGTCTGCAAAGATTTGATAAAGAACATTTTAATCACTAGCTTCAATTAAATGTATGGCAAAAAAACAAGACCTGCAAGGATTCTCAGTTAGAACCTAACGTTATTTGCTGACAAATGCTACGTGGGTGTTTTTCAGAAAAAATGACCCTGTGACGAACAGGAAATATAATTTTGGCATGACATGAAATTGTTTATATTTACTATGGAATTAAAGAATATATTATGAACTAGCTAAATATGCTATTTAAATTAAAATTATGCCACAAATATAAGAAATATTGAAGATTT
>DWKA01002368.1:0-10750 GCA_018249155.1 Panoquina ocola ocola
TGTGCGTTGATAGATCACTATGTCAGTCAGTCAGTCAGTCAGTCAGTCAGTCACCTTTGAGTTTTATATATTTAGAATGCATATTTGTATGGCTAAATTTTCTATGTACAAATACAAATAAATTAAGTTGCATCACAAATAATATTTATACTACATTTTTACTACAATATGTAAGCGTAAGGTAAGCTTTATGATCAACGAGATTTTATACTTGGTGCTCCGAGTGTTTTTGTATAACTAATTGCATAAAAATTACCATGATTCTTAGAACAAGATACGACTAAAAGAGCCTTAGGTTTTCAGAAGAGAAATGAGGGCCAGTTCGACTTTTAAAATACTAAAATTCTGTAAAAACAATTAAATATTTACTATGCAGATTTGATGCATATATTTGATCTTATTTATTGACAAATCAAATCATTAGTAACTAATTTACGACATAAATACCAGAATGACCCAGTGATAACACTGACCACGCATTCAATGAGAGTTGATAGACCTTATTAATGATGATGATAAGCATAATTGCATTAAGAGACATTCATCCGTTCATAGTTCATTGAAGAACTAATAAGTAATAGATAGGTACTTTAGAGATTTTATATTGACAGCTGCAATTCAGGTACGGTCTTATTAATAAGCAGATGAAACTTAATAATCAATGTTTTGCCTCAAGTCTACTACAAAATGTATTTTTTTAACATTTTCATATCATCCAATCAGACCATACTACACTTGGTTAAAACACGGAACAGTAATTTGTCATGTTGGCCATGCCTTAAGCCAACGTAATCGGAGACAATTAATATGTAGTCCGTCCACACGTTGGACGAGTCACAGCAAGCGCCAAAAAAATAAGGCCTATTCATTGGCCACGTAAAGGCGACTTTTTATGGAAAAGAGGTAGATAACGAACTGACAGTACCATCATCCACTGGCTACTGCGGTTACTGCGCTCTGATTGGCCGAAACACAGTTCACTAGGCCAATAGCTGATGCGGCACGTTTTAATCATCATTCATCAGTGACAGAATCACTGATTGGTTTCTGCATTTTCTAGATCATATGACTACTCTATTCCAGGGTTTCCCAACCTTTTTCTATTGCGGACCCCCAGCGTCACTTTATTATGATTCGCGACCCCTATAAATATTACAAAAAATCGCTCATATACTTCTTTTCAAAAAGTTCAATGAATGAAATGAATGAATGAATGAATGAATGAATGTATTTTACTTGTCTTGTCTGCGGACCCCAGGTTGGGAAACCCTGCTCTATTCGGTTATATGCTCGTATGAGTACTATACCTACATTGGCCGTGGCCACGTACCTATATGCGACTTGACAAGACAGTAGGTACTGTCACGGTGTTTTGCTAGAGATCTCAATCACATCGCATTCATTCGAGTCAATTATACGGTTCAAGGATGTCTAATTCATCATGTGATGCTATGATAGAATAGTTTTATCACTACGCGTGGCATTTTATAATTGTCTGTTATATAAGTGTTTCATATTACCATTATACATGCACCAGTTCTGTGTCTTACGTTTATTTTTATGTACTTAGTTCACATTGTCGTAATTACGTTAATCACTTCGTTAAAAATTCAGTCTTCTTGTCAAGGGATATTTTTTTATTTATATTCTATTTAATCCTACTAATATTATAAATGCGAAAGTTTGTATGTTTGTCCATTACTTACTCCTTTATGCAATAACGTATTAACGGACTAGGATTAAATTTGGTAACAAGGATAGTTTATAACCTAGTATAACACATGGGATATTAATTAATCCATTACCATCTGTCCTCAGGGGTAGCAACGCATCTGTGACAAACTTCGAGAGGAACAATTACCGTTGTCTAATCCGAAGTTAGTCATAGGTGTCCATGGGCGGCAGGGGACGGTGGCACTGTCAGCTTGTTTGCTACCTTTTTTCCATAAAAAAAAAAATATAGCCTCAGAAAGTAATTGCTTAATCAATTATAGTATACAAGCTTTTATCGCTTTAATAACTTGTAAATGAAATATTTTTAACGTCTGTCTATATAGATAAATGTTATTTTGCTTACTTTCGAATGTTCGCATAAAATTAAAAAAAGTTTATGTATGATTATTATTTTATTTCTAAGTTAAAATAATTATACTGAAATTTAAAAGTCTTTAGTCGTAGGGTTTTTTGTCACAAGGTCTCATATATCAGATTAAAAAATAATTCTTATTATTGAAATTATGGAAGCTACATCTTTGTTAAAATATTTTTTACCAATTTTGAGATACTGAATAATGTCATTTTATAATTTTGACATCAGTATGGAAACATTGGTCAGAAAATAGGTTTTTAAGGTTTAAGATTAAAATTTCTTAATAGATAGGTATAGTAATAGCCACGGAACTTGGCAAGACAAGGCATGACAGAGACAGTTAGATGCGCAGAACAAAAAGCAGAGCAAAACGACTTCTGCGCATCTAATATCCCTTTCAGATTCTTGCCAAGTTCCGTGTCAATAACTATGCATAGATTTTTTTTCAAACTACACGCTTGCTTTGACATTGGCTTTTCATTTATTTCCAGCTACAGAGAAGTAAATCCGGGACTACTAGCAGTTACCATTTCCTCTAAATCAAAATTGTCGTATGAAACCACCTAACAGTCGCTCGAAGGGACTGAGGAGAATAATGCCTTGGTTCCTTCCCCTTTACACGCAGTTGCTCTGAACTCTAGTGACTTATCCCAAGCCTTTGCTGCCGTTGAAGGGATCGTTGTAGTTATTAATCAGAATGAGCGTAATATGGAAGTGTTTACTCGTATATCCCTTGACCTTGACATAGGGTACAGGGGCACCAGAGGGCACAGAACCAGTCGTGGACATTAAAGGGTTAAGTTGTAAATACGTGTTAGTTGTAACTCTGTGTAACAACTTTACTGTGCTTGGTTTAAGTTTGTCATTAGATGTACCCCGTATAGTTTGTGTAAGTAAGGATGTTTTATTAATTCACTGTTGATTCATTTTTATTCACCTGACGTGTATAATTATTGTATATTAAATCTTGATACTTGTAACAGTCAATATAATTTTAACAGAAAACTAAGGTTTGAAGAACAACGGCAAAAGTTACCTTTGAAACACTAACAACATTATTATTTTGTTGGAAAATATTTGTTTTAACACAAAACTTTTAAAAATTAATAAACTGTAACTTTACAATAAAGTTTGCCGTTGTCCTTTATCAAGTGTAAGTAAATGGATGAAATTGTTGGAAAAAACAAACAAAAGTCTGTTTGTAAAATATTTGATGCATTCTTGAAGCTTTTCAAGTATGACGAAAGCATGCTCACTTTTCTAGTTTTATTAAGTTTTCAATGAATAAAATCGATTGGTATGTAGGAATATTGATATCTTTAACATCGACGAGACTTGTCATGTGATATGAAAAAATGGCATTTATGAGACTGAAGATAGGTTTCATTTTAAGTTGCCATCTTAGTGAGAGGTATCTGAGAGATATGATGTGTAAATACGGAATGATTGAATGACAATGGTGTGAAAAAAAGGATTTTTTTATTAGTTCGTTTGGGGTTTCCGAAAAATATTTTTTCTACTTATTTTTTCACTATCATTATAAATATCATTAATGCATAGCTAATTGTAAATCGTTGTGTAATCGTTAATGAATGTGAGATGTAAGTTGTTTTTATGCTATTTACAGCTTGTGGTACAGTCAACATCAAAAGCGTGAGACATAGATTTATCAGATTTATGTTACTTGTAAGTAACTGAAGTTTAATGACGGTGAATGAAAAACCATTCCTTATTTTATAAAATGGTGTAAATTTCAATTTTCCTTTTTATGTTGGCAGTACACTGCAGATTTTGCTCAATTTTATTTGATAATGTATCTTTTATAAGTTGCGTGAAGACAATAATAATAATGTAGTGTTTTTCGGAATAAAATACTGATAACTTCATGTAACTCCGAACTTCTTTTAGTATCAAATAGTACGATGGTTGTTCCATAATATTATATTTTAGTGTTTAAGGATTTTGTTAGCTTCTTATGAAACCGAAGATTTTTATGAGAACAATTTCTTAATGATACAATTTTGATTATTTTACAGCCATAGATTTAGTATTACTTACTACGAAATTTGATAAAATGCACAAATAAATTTTGTCTTTGATTAAGGGATTGGATGAAATGTTGTACTTATTTGTATTGAAAAAAAATAGCTGTAAATAATGTTAAAGCTTTATACCTTAAATTTAAAACTCTAAATGAGCCCTCCTTATGTGCACTTGTTAATCACTTCAGTGTCAGCAACTTAAAGTTTTTCAGGCACTTAATTGAACACCTGGTAGATTTAAAAAGTGTTGCCAAAGTTTACAAAAAAAATATTTTTCTGTGGTAATATACATACCCACAATTTTATTATATTATGACAATGCCAGCAGTGTCGTATTTCTGTTTCGTTTGTTACACATACTTTCTCTTTCTCACCTATAAACTACTAAATCTATGGTTCCATGTACGCACTGTCAATTACTTTTAAATTTTGCTACCGTTTAAGTTTTGTACACATTTGAATTTGAAAAGAGCTTTATAAATATGTAAATAACGGATTTAGAGCTAAGTTCAATGTCTGTGATTAAAAAATGGTATTATTTGTACCCAAAAACCCAAAAAAAAAGTTTAGGTATAAGGAATAGAATTATATTCTTGTCAACTTTTATCGTCTATGTATTATGAATGTGTAGGATAATTAGTTATGAAGTGATATTATGATATATGGCGGATGATTGTTGTTTGACGATATCACTCAGTGATGGAGAATAAGTGGAGAATAATCAGTGGCTCTTTGGTATAGGTGCTGTTAGCAAAGGAAAAGTTATGTAAGTGATTGGTAAATGATGAATAGGTATGTGAAAATGGATAAGGTAGTAAGACAATTGACTGTCAGCTGAGCTTTTTAATCCCGGATTTTACAAATGAATATCGAAACGAGTAAAACTCGTAAACGACAAGTACATTGATAACGAGTTTATTCAAAGTAGAGGGTCCAAGAATAAATCTATGGACCAACCCTATTTGAGGGTTAGTGTGGTGAAACTCTAGTTACCGGTAATTACCGTTTGCGGTTATATAGACGTACAATTATGTCTATGAAATGTTAAATTATTGTCTAATATCTATGACTTTAAAGTACATTTTTGCTTGCCATAAGAGATTGAATAAAACAAAGCGATAGTGGTTTTTGGTGATCTTGTCAGGTTTTTGGTATTAATTTTTTATAAAAATTTAATAATATTCTAATGATATATTTTTTTTATAACTTATTTCTCGTCGTTGGGTTTATTAGTTAAAAAAAAAAACGATTTTTAAGTACAATTTTGCAAAAAAAACTTGTGTTGTAGCTGTATAATTTTGATTTTCTTTTCACATAGTGATGGATTTTTTGTAGGAAAAACCGTAGTACAGTAGTGTTTTGTGTCTAATTATAGGACGAGTGTATGTTGTGTCATTAGAGAATGTAATTTTCCATCTCAAGATTACATTTACTTACAATAAATTCACCAGTGCACACAAGTGTTGCCATACTAATACATACCTACTGGTGAATTCTATTATTGATTTGTCCCACTCAATGAAAGATGATAAAAAGTTGATCTCTGATAAAAATGGTCGCTTCTTCTCTTACTATTTTATTAATGAGAAACATGGACACCAAAAAGCGAAGGTTTTTCGCTCATATGAAGTTTCAATAATCAGTGATTGAAAAAATTCATACTCTAATGACACAGCTCAAATCATACATAACATAACCATTGATGTGTAATTTGTACCGTAGTGTCGTATCTATGAATGTTTCTTATCATAAAAGTCGTTGTAAGCAACTGACTTACACGATATTATTTATCCCATAATTATAGTATTCATATCAGTAAGTACTATTCTGTTACTGTAAGTATTCCGACGTATCTATTGTATCTTTATGACAATTTATTTCTTATGATTGTAAAGCCTCTTGACCTCAATATACTGCCTATACTTTACATAATCAATTAAAAAAGTACAACACAAGTTCCGAACTATAAAAGAAAGAAAATATTCTAAATCAATTCTCATTTTCGGGGATAATTTTTAACTTTTTACCCTTATAAACGGTTTAAAACATTGCATAAAAATATTTTGTCTACTGATTTACTAAAATTGTAAGTATACGTAATATAGTGATGTGACTATAAGTATTTTTTTTTGAGTTATCGATAAGTTCAGGCACGAGCGGCTTTGGAAAACAGTATTGCCACGGTAGAAGATCATGTTTAATTGCATCGATTTAAAAATATTTAACAATAAAAGCCTACTTCACCAACATCAAATATAATCCCGAGTAGTCCGATTACCGGATAATGATAACATAATCTATCTTCTTCTTATCCTCTGTGGATAAAAGAGAGAACTGATTGACTGATTTATCAACGCAACGTCGAAACTACTGGGCACAGAATCATGAAATTTCGTACAGAGGTTACTTAAATATACTTAAATAATGATGAATTAACCTGGCACTAAGAAAGGATTTTACAAAATTTAACCCAATTCAATTCAATAAAAATAATTGCTTGAGTAATTACTTAAACTCGAGATTTAAATTTAACTTGATAATAAATAAAATGATTATGTAAGTTCAGTTAATCAAAATACACAATGACGAAATGAGTTGCTTATCATACCAGAATGTAGGTATAATTGTAGTTGGGTGTGTAATTTGCGTCAACCCTCTACATTTTTGAAATAATTTTAACAGCAAAATGTCTCTTCTTCACAACATGATAAGGGTATTACTGCACTTAGTATAAAAAGACGCAAGTGCCTGGCTTATATTAAAAATATTAAAATTACTATTTAAACCTCTCGAGTCCGGTATTTACAATGTACGTCCAATTATTTAAATTTACACCCTATTTATAATCACGTTTCGTAGTGACTTATTAATCTTTGTGTATAGTTGTAAGTCGATGAGTGTATGCCAATGGGGTATGTTGCGTTTCTTGAAAGAAGATTTAGGTATAAAATGAATATAATATGCATCTAAAGAATGCAACCTGTCCATCAATTATAGAGTTTACTACTTTTGTAAAGGTCTATTTGATTCCTGAATAAACTGTTAAAAATGTAATGATGTTAGTGACAATCACCAACTTCTTGGTATAACAGTAATGTTCTATAACATGTTTTGCAACAAAATTTGACGGTATAAACAATGTTTAACCTCCCCCGTATTCAATAACAATACAAAATTATTTAGTGAAATCAAATATGCAATAACAATAACTACATTAAAAAAACGATTACCTACTACCTATTATTTATGTGTACTATTTACTAATAGATTTGAAGTCTGTGCCAAGCCAATTTAATACACGTAGTAATTAGTGAACAATCTGTACACTTGCCACTTGCACCGACTTCAAACCTATTTGTAAATAGTTCACATAAAAATATGTAATATATAATATAATAATTAATATAAATCTTTATTATTTTTTACTTTTTGATTTTGAAGTCTCGTTTTATTAATGTATTTTTTTTTATTTCATATTTTTTAGTTTATTGCTGCATTGTCAATTAACTATCGGTTGACCTACAAAAGGTAGTGCGTGCCTTAAAAAATATAATGGGTGATTATCCGTACCTGTTTCTTGTGTTGTTCGAGTCAGGTTATTTGATAGGCCGCTGGATACTTATCAATACATTATAATGAATGTATTTAATAACAATTACTTAAATTACTTATTACATAGAGCTTATTATCTATTAAAATTAGGTCTAAGGTTTCGGTGCACAATGGCCGCCGGCTCTGTTCCTCTGCAACTACGTCATGAGAGTATATAATAATATGAAGGTGCTTTGAAATATTATTTCGTAAAAGTACCTTAATTTAGATTTTATTTCATACAAGTACCCTCATTTATGTTAATTAAAATTTTATAAAGGTGTCGCTAACACTTGCTATTTTTATTTTAAAGGCGTTCAAGTAAACAAAAATGCTCATAAAATAAAAACTAATGGGCCTACCTGAATCAAATTTTTATGAGATCAATTCGAAACTATTCTGCATCAAACAGAAAAAAAACGTAAATCGGTTTAAAAACCTTGGCGTAATCGGTATACAAAAATAAAAAAAAAACTGACCGAATTGAGAACCTCCTTTTTTTGAAGTCGGTTAAAAACCCTCGTACGTCTAAGCAAGCAGCTTTTCTTAAGTGTCGATTTTAACAAATTAATAATGAGAGCGACATCATAGTATTGTTTATGCATACGGGGGTAAATGACTACGATGCACATCTCCCTTGGTAGACACTCTTATCATTAGTTTTAATATTCATGTCTATTGTGTAATCGTGTAGGTTTTACGTAAGTAACTGTCGACGATGTTAGGTAACTGCAATATTTAGGAGACCCTGCTTCTGTAATTTACTAAAAATGTTGGATTTGTCTTGATGGCTGCGGAGTTTTTGTTCCTTAGGGCGCATTTACATTAGTCGATAAGTCAGTTGTTGGCCCGAATGCGAGGAATACCCGTATGCGGGCTAACTAACAATGAAATTCACCGGTCCATAAGTCGGTCGATAAAATGTGTGCGAGGACTTCCCGTATTTGGTATAACGACCAATGAAACTAGTCGATAACTCGATCGTTACAAAGCATGCGGTGTCTCCGCTCCGTTCCCTAGTCCTCAGTTGACACTGTTGACACACCTATTTATTGTACCTCAAATGCGGGTGCGAACGACCAGTGAAAATGGCTCCCCACATGCGAGCCGTATCGCATGCGTGACAGAAATCTCCCGCACCCCGAATGCGAGCTCTGACGACCAATGTAAACGATTACCCCAATGCGGGCCCTATGGCATGCGTTACAGAAATCTCCCGCATTGCGAATTTGGGCTCTATCGACCAATGTAAATGCGCCCTTATGGAATTAAACAATAGATCTAATAAAACAGTATAGTTAATGTCAAGTTAAAATTAATTAAAACCGATGTGGGTACATTTCAATTGCGTGTTCTCACGTTAGGTCAGGTCCAAATAGAACGATATTCAACATACAATATCAAACGCAATACCTAATTGTAATTACTTATATATTTTTTCGCTGCTTTTTCTTCACTCGGCCTAAGTCACAGCTTTTAAAAGGAAACCAACCGGTCCTATAAAACTATATAACTCATCTAAATTTTATGTGACTTTTTGAAATAAAAAAAATAGCGTAATTAGGTGTAAGGATTTAAGTAAGTATAATAATACTTTTCGATGTTCGTTGTACCTCTAGTTTTCGATGTTCTTGACGTTTACCTTTGACTAATATATCTAATTGTATTTAAAATACTTATTATCACAAAATTTTCAACACAAGGTTTCAAGTAGGGAAAAACTAAAAAAAAATACGTGCAGTAGTCAACAATGTTGTTTAAAATATCTCCGCTTTTATATTCGTGCATCGCGATTTCCTAATATTTATAAGCCTTGTATTTGTAATATTTTCTGAGTGTCGTAGAGCCAAACGTATAGACAGCAAAAATAACGCTGTTTACACACTGGGTCATTTTGGCAAAGATGCATACCAACAGATCCCGCGCGAGTTCATTGCCGAGGGGCCTGACGTCTCACGTCGCCCTGCCGTCTTTAATATAGTGCCATTAACAATGCAATAAATCGTATGGATAAAAAAATTAAGCATTTCATCTTACCTACACGTTCTCACAAACTTTTTGAAGAAATCATTTAGGCTTACATAGTTATGATGGGAACATGCGCGATATTTATTTCGATATTAATAAAAGACGTACCTATACCTATATGAAAAAGTAGGTACAAAATAAAGTTACTAACACGAAGTTACTGGATACCACCAATAAATACCTCATTTTATTCCATAGTCTACGAGTATTTGCACATACTTTAGGTTGTCAGCTATATCCTATATGAAATATAGTGATATCGCTTCACATAGGATTATGTTGTGTTAGAAATATGCCTACATAGGTATAAATTACATGCAAAGTTGCTATGTAGGTAGATGCAGATCTTATGATAATATGTATAGCAGTATAGCTACGTAACATATTTCATTTCGAGTTTTGATTTCCAGATGCATTATCAGAAAAACAGGCAGAAAAATTTACAGACGATAATTGGTGAGTTTCATACTTGAATCTAGCCAAAGACTGCTTTTCTGTTTTGTAAAAAGTCATGAAACTTGCAATATTTATATATATATTAATTTTACTGTAACAGACCTTAACATTTAAAGGCTTAGAGCATTTAACCAAACGGAGACGACGTACGCGACATTTTCAATGCAAAATTTTCTGTCACTTATCGCGGGGGACGAGGTACGCTCCAGGAAGTTATATAGATTTGGAATGCGCACGGCGAGCGAGAAAACGGTCCGAATTGATAGTCAACGGAGGGGCATTGAAGTGAGACAGATATATGCTGACAAGCGTTTTAGAAAGGGATGGCACTGCCCCTCCATTGTGCTATGTCACTGCCTGAAATTTGAATCGGCTCACTATCGAATGATTTTGAACCTTGTTGCAACGACTAAGAATTCAATTTAGAACGTATAAATTCCTTCCGTGCACAGTCCATATATATATATCTTGGGTACGCTATCACTGTTATCAGTGACACTGAAAAGAAGTAGGGTTTGACTAGGTCGATATTATGGTATCGATA
>DWKA01002369.1:0-10748 GCA_018249155.1 Panoquina ocola ocola
AATTTTGTGTGCATATCGGGTAGGTCTGAGAATCGGCCAACATCTATTTTTCATACCCCTAAATGATAAGGGTTGTTCACCTTAAATTTGTTTTTAAAAATTTTTGACAAAATGTTTTGTTTTTATTTTTTTATAATGTGGCATCAAAAAATACATACAACCCTAAATTTTTAGTTTTTTACCACCAACCCCTATTTTTTTATGGCCATTTTATAAGGCAGAACACCGTTTTCCGGGTCAGCTAGTAATATGTAGCTTAATTCAATACTAGGTTCACCACTGCAACAGAGTAACAATACAAAACACTAAATATTTTATTAAGATGAACATTATCAAAACTCTTTTTTTTTTCACTAAGAATTCTGCCATATTAAGATGCACTTGCTATGTTGCCAGTTTCTTATCCAAGTTGGAAGCATGGTCACAAGCTACAGTTCCCTACATGGCTTCTGGATACTTTGGCAGCCTGGCAACATTGCACATTCTCTCACTCAGTCACCACTGAGCTGCCTTGCCTACTCAATTTAGCAACCTTTGGATGCCAAAAGTACATCCTGTGCCACTAGCAACATTGCCATGGAGTCTTAGTGAAGCAGAGCTCTTAGTACAGTTGCAATGCACTTTTAAGTGATAGATAATATGATCATGAACCACTTACTTAGCCTTTCTCTCCTCAGCCTTGTCAGGTTTGGTACGCTGTGCCCTATCACCCATCTTGGTGCCACCAAGTTTACCCGACAGAGACAGCACCTCACCAGTGGCCTCATCCCGACCACGGCGTTCTATGAGCCGCACATCAGCTTGTAGTACGAGATTGGAGTTCTATAACATAATGACAGAAGCTTAAGTTTAAGGGATGTTTATGTTTTTCACTGAAATATTTAGTGATATTACATATGTAGCAGCAACGTACGGGATAACTATTTCACAGTTTGGTTAGCAATCTAACTGTGGCATGATACATAATCATCCATGGAATTTTTATCCATTTTAATATGGATAGTAATAGCGGCAAGCGATATTGATATAAAATTGTAAACAACTCTTTGAATTGTCCACAATCTGTTCATTTAACTGGTAATATATCCGACAAAATGTGTATAAACATCGTTATTTAGCGTGTGTTATGGCTAATTGAAACGATTATTCATATTTCACAACGAAAGGAAATAACAATAACCAAAACAAATACTTACAGCCTTGTACTCGTACTGCAGCTGTCTAGCAGCCGCGTCCGCCATATCTGTATATTTCTTAGGTATCCAATGCTAAGAAATTATATTTATTTTAACACGTTGATTAAAACTAAATCTAAAATATAATAATGTAATGTAAACTGAATGTTGAGGTTATAAACTCTTCAAGTCTTCATATTACGCCGCTGACGCCATGTTTTATTAAATGTCAAAGCAGCAAAGAGTGAGTATCATATCAATATAAATGCAAACAGATTCTTTTCTATTCACGCTCACGCTTCCACAATGTATGATAAATGACATTTGATGCTGAATAATTTTCTTCATCAAATGCTATTTTCATATATTTTGTGAGCGTTAAAATGAGAAAAGTATATTTATATACCCACTGAGCGTTTTATACTTTATGTAGACAAATTCTTTATCTGTTCTCGACGTAATAAGTGAAGTTACTTAGTGCTGTTATGTTGTTGTTCCGTGATAGAAAAATTGTTTGTCGACACAATTTGTCGATGGTAAGTATAAGGTATACAAACATTGAAAAAAATTGTAAAGCGTTGGTCATATTAGCAACCGGTACGGACGGGCTCATTATAATAAATAACAATATTTAAAGAAAGTACATTGGAATAGTCTATGTTAATTGAAAGAAAATATTGGTTACATAACTAGGTCAAATATATTTTGATTTCAATCCACATTTCATTCAGAATTTTAATTATTTAAGCTATATAAGTTGTTAATTATTAATTGTTAGTGCGTAAATAAAATAAGACATTTACGTACAGTGTTTAGTATAATACTTTATGTTGTTCATCACCTACCGCTTATTCTTAGAAAATCGGGGTTGACTGATAAACAACTCAACTACGTCAGCGCATTGAAGAAAAACATTAAAGAGTAAAATATATAAATATGCACACAAAGAAACGGACAGATTGTTTCTTCGACAGAAAAGTAACTTATTATAATTAGGAGAATATTGTCACAATTCGTTCCAATTGATACTAATTAATAAGTAGATAAATAATATAACTATAATTTTATTATTATTATGCCTTTTTTGTGTAAGATTTCTACTTAAAATGATTTCATTTGTTATTATTTTTAACAAGGGTAGCGTAAAGTATTTGTTTGAAGTCAGTGAAATTGAGTTATTTAGTACTTAAACATTTTGATAAGTTTTCAAAAACAGCGATAACTTGCGAATAAAGTAGCTCTGAATTGTGCAATAAGAGCTATTTTGACGTATTTTGATTGAATGCGTTTCATCAAATTAGTGGCAGCCCTGCTGTTTGAATATCGATTGTGTGAAAGAGATGCAACACGGGCTGGTTGTGTCGTGCTTTATACCAATCAAATGCTTTGTGTGTGTGTGTTGTGTCACAACTCACAAGCTGACTGACATCAAATGTAAATTGTACCTGTAGTTTTGTTAAAGCTAAGAAACGCTTTTATTTGATCATATTGTTATTAAACATGGCGGCTCCATCGAACGGCAGCGGCAATTTGGTTGACGAGTTTGAAGAATCATTCCAGGTAATATTTTAATCCTGATTAGAACTCTATATACATTTTATAACCTCTATAAACAAATGTACTTGCTGTCAAAATTGTATAGTATTGATACCAACATTCCAAATGAAAATGCTCTATAATCTATGATTAGTATTGCCGTATAGTAGAAGCTGCATAAGTAAAAAATCGTAATGTAAACCAAAATTTCGAACAAGGAATGAGTACGTGACCTAAATTCACTTATGCGTCTTCGAGTTCCTGAAAGATTTTGTTGCGAGCGCATCTCATTCAAGTCGGCCATTTTATACTGATATTGTTTTCACGTTAATGCAAGGGATTTCATTGATTTTAAACTTTATAAACGGAATAAAAGTGCGGTCAGCGAGTTGTTTTAAGTGAAAGATGAATTTACAAACATGGTGTCTTAGACAGTGATGTGAAAGTGTGTAATAATCGGACGAAATATTGTTGACTTAAACTCGTGTGTGATTGATAAATACCATGTCTTGGGAAGAATCTGGTGCTCCGAGTGGTGGTGTAGCGATACAGACATTCCGTCCAACATGGGATGAGTTTAAGGATTTCAATAAATATGTTCAATACATGGAATCAAAGGGGGCCCACAAAGCAGGTCTTGCGAAAGTGATACCACCTCCAGAATGGGTTCCTCGTCGTAGTGGCTATGATCTGGAGCAGCTGAACGTGACCATACCCTCCCCCATCTGCCAGGTGGTTACCGGCAAGCAAGGTTTGTTCCAGCAAATTAACATACAGAAAAAAGCTATGACTGTGAAACAATTTGCGGTGATGGCGAACTCTGCTAAGTATTGCACACCCCGGCATACTAACTACGACGATTTAGAGAGAAAGTACTGGAAGAACGTCACTTATGTGGCTCCGATATATGGAGCTGATGTCAATGGTAGCATCACAGACCCTGATGTGAAAGAGTGGAATATAAACCATTTAGGTACGATTCTGGACTTTGTAAACTCTGATTACGGCATTGAGATTGACGGAGTTAATACTGCTTACCTTTACTTTGGGATGTGGAAGACCACTTTCGCGTGGCACACTGAAGACATGGATCTGTACTCTATAAATTATCTCCATTTCGGAGAGCCAAAGACCTGGTACGCCATCCCACCAGAACATGGCAAGAGGTTCGAAAGGATTGCTGCAGGGTTCTTCCCGACCTCGGCCAAGACCTGCCAGGCATTTTTGAGGCACAAAATGACTTTGATTTCGCCTCAAATACTTAAACAGTACTCAGTACCTTGCAGTAAAATAACTCAGGAAGCCGGTGAAATTATGATCACTTTCCCATTTGGTTATCATGCTGGCTTTAACCATGGTTTTAATTGTGCGGAGTCGACTAATTTTGCAGCACCACGCTGGGTTGAGTACGGTAAACGTGCAACCCAATGCACTTGTAGCAATGACATGGTTAAAATTTCAATGGACACATTTGTTAAACGTTTTCAGCCAGATCGGTATGAGCTATGGTTAAAAGGCCAGGATATTGGTTGCCATCCTGAGCAACCAGAGAAAATGGTGCCAGCACCGCATCCATCGGGCCAAGATATACTATGTAATAAGAATAATACTGAATTGCCTGAATCATTTATTGAGGCAGAAGTTGAGGGTTTGAAAAAGAAGAAACGTCACCCTCTACATTTAAAACGAGCAATGGCAAGTAAGAGTATCTCAGAAGGTGCTATAGCAGTGTCTATTTTAGGCCATGATGTGATGGATGATGATGAAATGACTATGGCTGAAGGGGACCTTGACATGATGACATCAATGAAACGACAAATGATGCCCTTGGATCCAGATGATAATCAGATGGATGCCTTAGAAGATATCTGGTTGAAAGGAGATGAAATGGATCCATCAGAAGCACAGCTACCTGACGTTGGTTACATTGATTCTGACAAAGACTCTGATTATGAGGAACCTAAGAGCAGAAAGAATTCTAAAGCAAGAAAAAAGAGAAAAGAAAGCATCAAAAAAGAAGATGGAGACACTCCTAGAAAAACTAAAACTGTTCCAAGGCAAACCTCTAAAATGAAAGTCAAGTCCAAGAAATTATCAGAAGAGCAGCTAGAGGACATGGCGGCAGTTGTCTCTAATTGGGATTCTCCACCTCATGATGAAGTATCTGTCCAAAGTAATCCAATAGTGTCTTCTGAACCATGTGCTGACCCACTGGATGCATCATCTCAAAACTCGCTCCTTATTACTGCTGTTGAACCAAGTATAGAAGACAAAATTGAAACTATTATACCCATAAAAGACTCCCCAGACTTCGAAAGTCCAACAACATCCTTAAAAGAACCTAAGAAACGTAAGTCAACCCCCAAAACAGAAAGAAAAGAAAAAGAGCCTAAAAAAGAAAGAGCACCAAAATTACCTAAAGAACCAAAACCACCAAAAGAACCTAAACCACCAAAAGAGCCAAAACCCCCAAAACCTCCAAAAGAACCAAAACCACCAAAAGAGCCGAAAGAAAGGAAAAAGAGGGAACCAAAAGTAAAGGATACAGTAGAAGGAGAAAAGAAAGAAAAGAAGCCAAGAAAACCTCGGCAGCCGAAAAAATTGTCTACTTTTGAATATAATTCTCCTCTTGCACCCATAATGATGGGTGAACAAAAGAGGTATGTTCCACAAAAACTTTCTCCACTTCCTAAAGTCATAGGCCCAAGCACCAGTCAATCTATCCAGTCTCCGAGGCCATATTCTGCAATACATCCTGAGGCCACAAGGGTTCCTACGTATAATAAATCCAGTGCGTTCCAAGGTGAATTTCAGAAGTTTATGGTGACAAAAAATTATTCACCATCTCCCATTAATAAAACTGATGCTCATCCTACAGTGTCGGACAATGTGCAAGACTGGCCGATGCCAATTGGGCAGTACAATGACAATATCTTTTTGGATACCCCTTTAGATTATCGAATGAAAAATATCTCAAACCCAGCCATGGAGAGGCTTCAATCGAATCATATAACATATACTCTACAAAATAATAGTCCGCAAGCACAAGTAATGCAGCGGCCTGAACAAAGTACCTTATCTCACCCTACGTATCTACAAGAGCCACAATTATTTTGCAGTCCACATCCACCGCCGTGGTATGGGAGAATGTAGGCAGTAATTATTAATTAATTATAGATATATTATAGTTTGACCGTACTTTAAAGATACTATATAGTATGTTTGTAATCTGTTACATATAAATGCTAAGCCTTAAAACATAATCTGAGCTTGGTAAATTCACTTTTAAAAATCATTCTGCATAATTAATTACTGTGGAAATTGAGATTGAGTATTGAAAGTTTAAAAGAAAACAGACTGTACCCAATTTCATATTTGGCTGGTAAAGTAACTGGCAATGTTGGGATCAGTTAATCAACAAAAAAATTTACATAATATTTACCATAATAGTAATGTAAATCACTGAATACTTAACATTATACATTTTTATTTAAATATTGTTTGTAAACAAATGATGGGATGATTAAATACCTATTATCTAAGTCAGTATTACATTTAACAATCAGTAAATAATATAGTATCTTAATTGTATGTGTCAACTGTTAGTCCGTATTATAATGATTTTGAAGAATTCTGATGCGCCTTAGTTGTGTAGTCAATGAGTTTGAATAAAATAAGAAATACACAGTCAAGTCAAGAAGTCAACTATGGCGTTTAATATACAACGGAAATTATTATTTTTTACTTTAATCTAGAAAAATGTGTGAAATCTTAACAGTATTTTTTAAACAACCATTGACACTGTTGGAAAAAAAATTATGAACGAGTGACTTGTGTCTGTTAGAAGTCGCAATTTTTTTTTCATGTTTATAAAAAAAGGAAAAAGAATGGGGAAGTTCTCAATTTGACACATTTATATATTTTTATGTTAGACCTAACACACACATAACTTTTAACAAAATAGACCATTTTTTGTATTTATTTTATTAATGAATAGAGTATACTAAACTTAATTTCATAAAAAATTTGAGCAAAAATAAAGCACAAAGGTAGAAAAATAGCGGAAGATTAATTTTTTCATTGACTACACATCAAACGAATGTATAGAAATGTTTAGTGCAAATGATTATTAATAATTATAATTGATAGTAATAGTATTTATATTAATTAAGCATTAAGAAAATATAGTTTAGCTGTTTCTTATAAATTTAAAATGATATCAACTTTTGAATTTTCGAGAGGACTTCTTTTAAAGCATTCTTTTCGTGTTTAAATTATTAAAGTTGTTTAAGGCACTTGTGGTATTAAGTAATTATAGGACATAATGTTTTGTTTAAGAAGTAAGTTTGATAATTTTATACGCTATAACGAAATTTCACATTAATTAGTTCTTGCCATGCAAATATCGTGTTTTGTGACAGTAACAGTGTGTAATTGACCTAATTGGGGTATTTCGGTTAACAACAAATTGTTATTATTGAATAGCAGCCCATCCCGGCTTCCGATGGATGGAAACTTATTTATTAATCCTATAATTAATATATGTAGTGTATATTAATTAGTAATGATGTAGCATTGCATTGGGAAAAGATTTTTTGAAATCGGTCCACTACTTTTTGAGGTAATTCCTTGCAAACATACAAATCCTTTATAATATTAGTATAGATTACCAATTTTAATTATACTCAGTTGTAATAATTGTTTTTTAATACGTCGGCTTAATTGGTTGAAAAAAGTGTCCAGCGATATTTTTTTTAATCCCAACGCGTGTTTTTGAGATGGAAAAATAAATGTTACCTACTCAGTGATAATGTAGCATTCAAATTATGTTATAATTTTTATTTTTTAATCGGATGACTAGTTTCGAAGATGACCTCCCACAAACTTATAAACAAATCTTTATATTAATACAGATAAGCATTTTGTCAGCCGGAATATCCCAGCCGTCATAACTATTTCACTTCTTTAATATTGTTGATTTACACTTAAAACGACCTGTGTAACCTCATTTCATGGGCGGTTAGGAGAAAATAACATATTGAGGTTTTCAATAAACTTTTCTATCCAAAATTTCTGGATGTATCAGAAAATAAAGTTGTAACAACCAACGCTTACTGTTTATAGCCTTTTGCCTGTGACGGTGACTTGAGGATTACGGATAGATAGAATATTGAGAACAACAGTTAAAACAATGTTGGTCAACTATATTATGAATGGCTTAAACACTTATGCTGTATGGTTTTTCAAGTATCGACCAATGATTTCCCGCGAAACCATAGCTCGTATCGTATAGAAGATGAAACAACATTTACACCTTGTTAGGTCAGTAAGGCGCTTGTGTCACCACGAGTCAAGGTCATTGGGGTAAACAAGTGCGGACACGACGCCAAACGGGTTTACCCCGTAGTAATATATACGGGTCACCGGATGATTTTTTATCAACACGGTTGGAATTAGTGGCAGTGAAGAGATTGATTTGGTAACAGTTGATAGTTTGTCTCGGCATACAATTGAAATTGTTGGGCCGTGTTCAGTTTTCATACGAAATATACGTTGGTATCGCACCTATACGTACGGACCTGCTCGTACGAATTGAGTGTTCGTACTGAATAATTTTCTCCGTTTTAATTGTTTTCACAAAAATTTTTAAACTCCGAACAATTTCGAACTGGTTACGGATGTTTTAACTTCACGTACGTACTTATAATAGTATGACTAACGTAACGTTTATTTGAACGCGGCCTTATGGCAAAACGGAAGCTTAGGCTCTTGCCAGCGTTTGAAGTTTTTCGGCAGCTTTTCCATGGCGAAGGATAAGTCAATCAGACGCTTTGGTCACTTTACGCTTCCTCCGTCTCGGTATCTACGAGTATATCATGAGTCAGGTCTCATGTTTGTAAAGATGCAATGGCTAAAAGTTCGTAGTCCTACGTGAAATTACAATGTATGTATGTTTTATTTTAAAAATATAATTGTTTTTGAGTATTTTCTTGACGAGAAAAATACGCTTGGTCCAAAACATTTGGTCCTTCGAGCCGGGTGTAATGTACATAGTAAAAGTAATTTTAGTAGTTAAATATGTTTGTTGGTCTATGCTCGCGGTGATGCGAGCGGCTTGCCCAGTTTTCATTCAGTACCTACTTTAGCAGATAGCTTTTCATGCACCGTTTGTAATAGATTCTTTAGGTGTAAAGATTTAAGTGTGGATTTCGTTTGTATTTTATTGTTTTAAAAGCGTTTTGATCGAAGCGTATTGTTTACGCCGATGATGTGAAATTGTCGCGATTACTGGGTCCCTTTAGTTAACATAAAATATGAATTGATGTCAGTTTTGCCAGATTCCTTTGGTGTCATTGGAGGTAATTGTGCAGTCTAGTTTTGTTCAGTGTGATTACCCATTTTCCAAACGAGATACAATATTTATGAAAATTAAACCAAACCACTCATTTATATCTATAAATAATAGCAGTCGATATTTATATGAAAAAGATGGCCGTAAATGGCTTTATAAATTATAAACATTGGTTTTGTGTTTGTGTGCGTTTAAAATGTTGTGTGTGAGAGGATATGTTTCAGTATAAATAAATATGTGTGGGTGAACATCCATGTTAGATTTGAGTGTAAAATTTCATTTTGTCATTTGAATGGAATATTGTATTTAACAGAATATGGCGGAATCGTTCTGACTTACAATACAAAGCAATATGTAATCCAAATAAGTGTTTAATGCTAAACACACATTGGTGACAAATATGCCGCGACATGTATCGGCGACATGTCGAGCGAAGCCGGCCGATGTGGCCTTACATGTCTGGCGATATCGCGCGACTTCACTCTATGTATTTAGTGTCATGTGTCTCGCGACATGACCCGACGTCGCTGGCGACCCGTGTCGCGGCACATTTGTCGCCTAGTGTGTCTTTGTAATAAAAGTTATGCCCTTTTTCACCTTCGATCCATTTTTGCTAATTGTACCATATTGATGGAGTATAATTAAAAAATACAGACGTAATTCTATGTCTATGGTTAGAATGTGAAAGAAAGTAAAAAATATATTATAAGGAAGTGTTCATGTACTCTATAATCATAAACATTGGTACAAGTAACAAAAATATTTGAAATCTTAATTGAATGTATGTGTATATATTGTTACTTAGCCATTTTAACGACTGATTCTAATGTTTAATTCTTGAGAAATTATCACAGTAATTTGTAACTTAAGTTTTATCGTAAGGCTGAACGTACACTGAGATTCGGCATAGTGGGAATTTGAGAAGGATATAATAATTAAATAGGATATAATTTAGGATAAAGAGAGAAACCACCGTTCAGATCAGTTATAGACACAAATTAAGTGTAAATAATATAACAATGGCTCATGTGTATTCAACCTTAAAATGGTGTTATTATAATTATTGTGTTTATATGCAATTTATATATTATAATTTTTTGGCCTGAAATGTATCTGCAACGGAATATAGATTTAAAAAAAGAATTGATACGGCAATGATTACAATTTCATTTTATTATCTACGTAATGTCTATTTCTAAAAATCGTGTGCGATGTGTTGTAAATGTCATATAATTAATTATATTGTACAAGATTTTATATATAAAGGGTGTTTATTTTCAGTGTATTTTCAGCTATTTTAAGTTCCATGCGTGGGTGATAGAATTTTTCAGCTTTACCAATTGTTAGATTTAATATTATTGTAGATAAATAATTTAAAGATTAAAAGATATTGTCAGTAGTTTTATTGTTTTAATTCCGTACCTGTTTCCAATATTGAGCTTATTTACACAGATATTTTAGATGGAAAGGAAAGAGAAAATCATTTATTTACTGTCTTAATCACAGTAAAATCACAAACATATTATAATTGCACAAAAGGTTTAAAACGAAGATAAAGTTTGAAGTACATAGTCAAAGATCCCAGCTGCAGATAAGCTTTATTTTCTCTTAGGCCCAACGCAAACAGAATAAGGCGCGGCGAAAATACGGCAAGTTCCATACTATCTGACGTGAGTCACTGACGT
>DWKA01002370.1:0-10747 GCA_018249155.1 Panoquina ocola ocola
TATCTCAGCAACTAATTGTCACACAGAAAATTGATAATTGTGAAAAGTTTCAAAAAGTAGAAACTTCAATCTTCAAAATGCTTTCTTTTTCGCTCCAATCACCAAAAAAATATCACAAATATCTTCCCATAATTGTGAAGTCAACGTCAAAGTAGAGGGTACGGGAGCCGAGTTTCCGAAAAATTAAACAAAGGTCAATATCTCGAAAACGATAGGTAATACTTCAAAATTTTTTTAACATATAGTACTTCCGCCTACAAGCTATCTCTCATTTTCGTTTGGCATACTACTTATGGGACATCCTTTTTTTATTTAATTTTTTACAACAGCAGGGGCGCGAGCCGATTACCCGCACCCCGGCGCGGAATATGCTTAAGACGGCCCTGTCTATCTATGAAATCTACCTAGTTTTGATAGACAATGGCTCGTACATAGGTTACTGGTAAACATTTAAGTAATATATCATTATTACAATATTATTATAACAGCTACATACATACATCTAAGTCCGATTCGTAGATTTAACAATGACTCATAGATTTGACAATGATAAACCGACAAACGGTCATTAGGAAATGGATTACTTTCGGGATCCAACTGGATGATACAGCCCAGTGACCGCCTAGTTAATAAATTCTTCGTACAACAGTAGATCAGATAATATTAAAATAGTGGACAATAAATTTAAAGATGGTGGTGGTAGAATATGCTCCAGGCCCCCTCAATTACGAGGAGAGACCCGTGCTCAGTAGTGGGCCTCAATGGGTGACGCCTAATTTAAAGATCAACGTTTTGGTTAGAGATTGTACCTACTGTCACGTAACTTGGCAAGAGTCTGAAAGAGAGAGTAGATACGCAGAAGTCGTGTTTTTCTAAAAGACGACGCGACGTCTGCGCATCTAACTGTCTCTTTCAAACTCTTGCCAAGTTAAGTTTCGAGTAGGTAGGTACTAAGTACACCAATTTACTTCTACACTAATTTGTACGAGTATAAACACCACCACAATCTTCTCATCAACTTAAAGATAAACATACAGCACCAATCTAATGAGTAATGACACTGCAGCATTTTTCCTATTAACTCATATCGCGTGATGATCAACAAAGTAATTCCCTTCATCGGAGTATCACAACAGGAGCTAGCCGTCCTAAATATGCTACATTAAAGTATTAGGCCGCACGACGCTTCAATTGAGCATATTAAACGTCTTTGAGTCTATGGCGTGGCGGAGCGATGAGTAACTGGGGGACTTTGTTGTGAGCACCCTTGTTTGGTGCTATTAATCGATTTTGTACTGACACGCCTTTGAATGTAGATTAAACCACGCTGCTAAAAGAATGACGTAGGTATATCACATATTATTCAGACGTGAAAAGAGAGGTTGAATTTTAAATGAATCTTATAAATAAACAAACTAAACACGATGGTTGCTTATTAAAAAGCTTTAATGTAATTTGGAATCTTTGTTTGTTAGTAAAGTCATCGATACGTAACTTGGCAAGAGTCTGAAAGAGACAAATGCGCAGAACAAAAAGCAGAGCGAAACGACTTCTGCACATAATGTCTCTAGACTTTTACAAAATTCCGACCCGATTACTATAATTATTATACTAAACATCCTATAACGTCTCATAATTTTTCTTACCTTAGGACACGTCGACGGTATTCCGACTCGACGGCCTAGTGAAGTTGCCAGCAGATTCTCTCGTCGAGAACGAACAGTTGCTGGCGTTCTCACGCACGTTTCGTTTACGAACGACGAATGGTGTCGAGTACAAGATCGCCAACGAGATGATATACTGGGACCAGCCTACTAAAGAGAGCGCTAGAGCTGCGTTTACAAGGACTTTGGTGAGTGTTTTACTGATATACACAATCCTACTAATATTATAAATGCGAAAGTTTGTGTGTTTGTTTGTTATACCTTCACGCAAAAACTGCCAAACCAATTTTCATGGAATTTGGCACACACATAGAGGGTAACTTGGATTAACACGTACTTTTATTGCGGAAATCCCGTGGGATCTTATATAAACGTGACACAGTCATAGTCGTACCGTACTTAACACTCTGTAAAATTCTAACGTTACTATGAATTTGCGTCCTTGACGAAAAAAAACTACCTGACCCGAAAAATCTGACTTGAAAATAAAGTAGGGTACACCCATGCTCATATTTTAAGAACAATACTTGCTAAGTTATATGACAGCACTATGCGAAGAACGCTATATCTTAGGACGCTCATTAAACCAAACCATTTGTACGCCACCTTCCCAATTGTCGATTTTGACAAACAAATAATGTTTTATTTCACTTGAGTAACTTGTTATAAGTTAATTATCACTTGCTTTGGAGAAATACATCGTTAGGAAACCTATTCACAAGTTCACTATAATGTTATTAATGTTCTCAAAGGTGTGTGAAGTCTGCCAATCCGCATTTGGCCAGTGTGGTGGACTATGGCCTGTAAACCTCATATGTGAGAGGAGGTCTAAGCCCAGCTGTGGGATAGTTTTTGAATTATTTTAAATGACCCTATTCATTTTAAGAACACAGTATTATTTGTATATATGATATGTGTGTATATTTAATTACTTACAGATCATGTTAGATAAATAAATACAATAACAAAATGAAAAATATTTTATTTATTTTCATGTGTAATTCAGAATGTGCAGTTAATTTAATATAGTTGGATTAACAAGATTTTCTACCACATACATCACTCAAATATTAAAAAATAAATTGTTCCTATCCAATCAATCTTTGACTACAACTACCTTCAAATGAAAGTACAATTTTCACTGTTCTTATTTATAAAAAAACAGTTACAAAGGACATTTGATACATTGTGAAAAGAAGAATGATATCTTTTTAACTTCTATTAAAATTGTGAATGTAATTTTCTTTTATTACACAAACTGCATGTACCAACTAATGATCTACTAAACATTTTATACAGAATACAGAATCATTTTATATAGTACAATTCCAAACATTAAACAGTGGATATTTTTACAATATCAGTCAAAAAATATTCAATATTCCCCCAGAAGGTATTGCTCAAGCTTTGAGTAAAAAATTAAGGACACTTTATGTTTACAATGCTCAAATACAAACACAGTGAAGATTGTATGGCAAAAACTTAAAGGCAAGGTTTTTAAAAATAGCTTTGCAGAATTTATTGGCACTATTACAATGGTTTAAATTTTACAGGCTAAAACTGATACAATCGGAAAAATAACTTTATGCTTACTAAGTCTGTATTACCCACTGTTCAAATGTTCTTCATACTGTATCCATAGATTCCTCATTTGTTGGTTCAGTCTCCATCTCCATATCTTTCTCATCGAGCCCTTCTGCATATTTCAATCGCAATTTTTCATAGTGAAGTTGCTCCTTTGATGATACTGATGGTTTGCACTTGGTCAGCCCTGTTCTGAAGTCTTCGAAAGTCACAAATAAATCTCCCTCTAAAGTTCCATTCGAAATATGGGTGGTCAATGCATTTGTGGCTGCAGCCTTGACTAATCCAGATAGATCTGCTCCTGTGTAGCCTTCGGTTAAACCTGCAATCACTTGTAAGTCAACATCAGGCCCTAAAACAGGTCTTGTGCCACCTTTAGTTAGTTTTTGTAATATGTCAAATCTGTCATCCCGAGCAGGCATCCCAACGTACATAACACGATCCAAACGGCCTGGTCGCAATACTGCCGGGTCAATGATATCTGGTCGATTTGATGCCGCCAAGACGAATACTCCTTCACGGCCTTCGATGCCATCCATTTCTGTCAGTAACTGATTAACCACCCTAGCTGCGCCGTTATTATCGTGTGAACTACGTCTTGGGCATAGCGCATCAAATTCATCGAAGAAAATAACGCATGGCGCTGAATTGCGAGCTCGTCTGAAACATGTCCGAACTGCTCTTTCACTCTCGCCTACATACATGTTCAGAAGTTCTGGACCTTTTACAGAAATAAAGTTAACTCCAGCCTCATTGGCTACTGCTTTGGCTAATAAGGTCTTACCACAACCAGGTGGACCACATAGAAGAACACCACTTGGTGCTGACAAGCCAAGTTTTTGGAGTTGTTCAGGATACTTCACCGGTGCTAACACAGCTAATTGGAGGTCCTTGCGAACTTGACTCAGAGATCCAACATCATCCCATGTGACATCAGGTACTGTTACAATACCTTCTCGGACAGCACAAGGTTTGGTTGTTTTAAGAGCCTTAAGGAAATCCTCCTGCTTCACTGATAATCCATTTAACTCCTCTGGTGTGTATGGTAGGCTATCTTCTAATATGTGTAACACCTCATTCACGGGATCTGCAGGATTATGAACTACTTTAGGTGGTGTATGATTAGACTTCTCAACTAATGGATTTATATCCTCTTTGATTTGATCTTGTGATTGTGGTTCGGCAGTCACTTGAGATTCTGTTGGAGTATTTTCTGTAGCATCACCAGCTTCTTTTGGTGTCTCCTCACCTTCTTTATCTCCATTTGGTAGTGCATTTTCATTTTCATTAGTTTTTGGTGGCTCAGGTACATCCTTTTCAGTATCACTTTCTTCTGTTATTGCCCTAAGCTCAGCAAATATTCTTTTAATTGCATATGTACAGGCTTTGTTCACAAGTGCTTGAAGATCTGCACCAACAAAACCTGGTGTTATTTGGGCTACTGCATTCATGTCTACATCATTATTTAAAGTTAAGTTCTTACAAAGTATAGATAGGATCTCTTTCCTCGCTTTTAAAGATGGAATGCCTAAAGCAATCTCCTGTTCCAGGCGACCTGCTCGCCTCAAAGCAGGATCTAAAGCATCTGCATTGTTGGTAGCTGCTAAGATAAGAACTGAGGCACTACTATCACTTAAACTATCTAAGCTTGCTAATAACTGAGCAACCATCCTTTTCTCCATGTCTTTTTGAGCGTGGATCCTGTTTCCACACACAGAATCAATCTCATCGATAAATAAAATGCATGGCGCAACTGAAACGGCTCGCTCAAATAACTCCCTGATACGTTCTTCAGACTCTCCCGACACTCCACCAACTAACTCAGTCCCAGTGACAGATACAAGTGGAAGCTGCAGTTTGCCAGCTATTGCATGTGCCAGTAATGTCTTCCCCGTACCCGGGGGACCGTGCAACAATGCCCCCCTAGGGCACTTCATCCCCAACTCAGCAAACACTTCTGGATGTTTCATGTGCAACACTAGATCACCTACTTGTGTTATAACATCAGATAAACCCCCAACATCCTCGAAACTAACCTTAGGTGTCTTTGGTGCACCAATATCGTTTTTTTTATTCTTTATTATTATTGGCAATTTTGTATCTGGCTTCTTCTTTTTTTCTGATACGTGTTGATTTTGTTTTGGTTTTGATTGTTCTATGGTTGTACTATTTGTATTCCGATTCGGTATGTGGGGGGTTATTGTGATTTGGTCATTGATTTTGGGAAGTTTCGGTGCGGCACTGCCGTCTTCATCGCTACTTAGGATGTCGATTGGCTCGCCAGACTTATCGGTGGGCCGGCGAGCAGCTGCAGGGCGTTTTTTATCCTGCATCTTGTACATCGCCAACAGGCGATCGTTCATCGCACTATTGTTTTCGTCTAACAACTCTAAATCTGATTCTTCCTCTGAGCCGTCCGACGTAGACGCGCCGTCGAGACCGTAACTTTGTAGTACCACTTTGTACGCACTCTCCACCAACTGACAGAAAGCGTTGTCGCTCCTGTTGTTGTATTCCCGATAGCGCTCTTTGAGAGAACGCGCCATTTGGCTGACATCGACAAATGTCTTGTCTACGTTCTCCGCGAGGTAATTTTTCACACGCGAAACGATTACCGGATCATTTATAGTCTTTTGCCGAGTCTGATGTTGTTTCTTCATGTTTGCGTAATGTGTTCAATAATCTCGCGTTCGAAAACTTTCTGCCTTCGTCGCAAATCACAATGTTTGACAGCGGCGTCGCCGACCGAATCAATGGCGTTCGCTTTTTTTTGTTCGTCGACATAGACAAGGCGTGCAGCCATACAGCCAACATCAATACCGCTATGATTCGTAAAATATAATGTATATACCGGTATTTTGTAACTTATTTAAAAAGCTATGATTTTTATGAGCAATTTTGTAGTAATTGATTTGTAATAAGTGATATCTTTTTTTGTTGAAGGTTAAGAGAAAGCCACTCAGTTTTAAGCTCGAACTCCCTCCTGATGAAGACTGCAAGAAAAAACTAACTGGAACTTTGATGCAGCTAACTCGATTGGATGAAGAGTGTAGTTTTCGGTATGTTATTCTTTATACTAATTAACGTTTACGCCACACGTAATCCGTTAAATCCGTGTGCCACTAACGCATAAATGTATATAAGCGTTCTAGAAATATTGTAAGTGTTAAAAACGCTTTGATTTTATTTTAGCACTTACTAATTTATTATGTAAGAAGCTTCCTGTGGATTATGACTATGACAATTTTTATTTACAGATGCCTTGAGCTGAAAGAATGGGATCTCAAAGCGGCCTTGGACCATTTTATAAAGTTATACAAGAGTGATAAACTTGAAGCTTTAAAAAATCCCATATGGGATCATAAATAAACCATGCACTTTTGTTTTTAAGGATACAATCAATAAATAAATGAAACAAATTGATGTTTGATTATTTTATAAAAAAAAGTTTTAAGGAACTGTCTGTTAATTTATGACTAATTTAAAAAATGTTTTATTATATAATTGTAAACACTTTTATTCACTGTTAGCAGACAGAACCTTATTACACAAATATTTATACAATCATTTCAAGATGTCTAGCATACTCGATGGTTTGAACAGCTAGCTCTGCTGAAGGTAATATGTCTGAACCGGCAGCGGATGTCTCCTGGGCAGTGTTGAAATGATAGCAATTGTCGGCTCCAAGATTCCAGTTTCGCTGAAAGAATGTATAAAAGTAATGTTCATTCTTTCTACACATTGAATGTAAGATATCATAATATCACAGCTAATCTGCACCAACACAAAGTCTTTTTCCACATGAAAATAATGTCATTGTGATACATTTTAACAAGGTTAACATAAACAGAAAGTTACTAATATGTGCTACTACATATTAACCTCTCAAGTACCGGATTTGCAGATCTGTGTGAGACACAATAGCATTTCTATTGTTGCGTTTTCTCAGCACTCCAGGGGTTAAAGAAATCATTACAACCAATAAAACTTAGACCTATATTTACACACAAAGCGATAAAAAAGTGTATTAAATTAAACACTGCTTTGTTATGCACACAACAGCTCCAGAACTTACATAAGTCCATTAAAGAATACAACAGAATACAGTACATGATAATAGGATATTTTACTACCTTCTTCCCATACTCCAAAACAGCCTGCTGTGAAGACAAGTTGAGCCTACGAGCAACTTCAGCACATGGTATGCTTTGGTAAGCTTTCTCAATGCACGCTGCTATCTCACCGCGGACTGTGTCTAACAGGGTATCCATAAATAATGTGTAGCTCTCTGCTGGTACATTACCCTAAAAATTACAAACAATATTATTATGTATTTACATGGAAATTACTTAAACAAAACATAAATAAGTAATAATTAATAACATAAATTTAAGCTAATACATACAGGCTAATAGATGAAGGCAAAAAAGAAGTTTCCAAAAATAGAAATAGTTTGTCAAAAATATGGTTATAGTATGTGTATGATCTAATCTCTTTAAATTAGGTCAGAGAACAAAGGTATATTATAATATTGCTTCAATGTAAATAGCTGCATAACAAGCATACCAGAAGGGCAAGACATGGATGATCCGTACATTTATTAAGAACTATAGGAAGAATAGAAGGTTATTACACCATAACAAACATGCCTTACCTTAGCCAAAAATATTTTGTTATAGCTTCCCTCCATTAGATATTGCTCCAATGCCAACGGATGTTTCACGTATGGATCAGCTCGAATTACGTCCACAGAAAGACGTTCTAATTCAGTGTGGAATTCTGCAACTCGATTCTGAGAGAGCAGGAACAAAAGGTTTAAGCCTAAAAGCTGGTACATGAAGGCTGACTCTGGAAGATGATCTCTGAAAGTAAACATTTTTGGTAAATAAATTACCTATTAAACATTTATCATAAATTAACTTTTTTGTATTCTACAATATCATTATTGTAATAAAGAAACAAGACTCACTTATAATCAAAGTAATAGCATTTTAACTGTGACATGTATCTTTCAAAAGCCTTCACATCCTTAACTGCGACGGCCCACTGAGCACCAATTTCTAAGACATCTCTCGCAAGTATCAACTCTTTCTGGTTAGCAGCAGCATTGTTACTAGGGAGAAAAGTGAGTTGTGTAAGCGCCACCTGAAAATAAGGAACCACACAGTTTTTAAATTGTGTAAATTAAATACCCTAAAAATTAAAATGCACTTCCAGCTTTTTTGCTTATTAAATTTAAAATCAAAATTTTAACCTTATTTAGGATTTGCAATTAATATAGGAAATGCAGCAAGAATGACGAAATGATTATAATAGAAAAATGAAAGGATTCTTTTGTACTGTATGCATAAAATAAACCTTTGAAAATATGAAGTGTATACATTTTTGACAAGTCATCTTAGCTCACCTTTATTTTGTTGAGAAGTTCACCGCATTTATCCAATTTACGGGGCTTTTTAGCCCACTCTGTTTTTAAATTTTGATATAAGGAAGCGACATCTTTAACGGATGCCATTTTAATACAACAAAACTGATTTTAATTATTCTGAAATGGAATTACAAATAAAATTACTAAAGACAGCCTTCTGTACTTTTTCAACTTTTGCTTATATTTAACCATAGATACTAACACT
Source organism: Panoquina ocola ocola (assembly GCA_018249155.1). Taxonomy (NCBI): domain Eukaryota; kingdom Metazoa; phylum Arthropoda; class Insecta; order Lepidoptera; family Hesperiidae; genus Panoquina; species Panoquina ocola. The sequence continues at coordinate 8,882 of DWKA01002370.1, forward strand.
ATCACACACAGGCTCAGCAATGATAGTGGTAATAGACTAGAACACAGACAAAGTATATTTTATTGACTATTGTAATGTATGTAAACCACGAAATTACTTGTCTTGTGTTTGTAGTTCCGTGATAAAAATCTGTGATAAAAACAATCAATATTTATTTTGAGGTCACTGCCAAGCTGGGGGGCTACCACAATCTCTTAAAACAAGCTTAAAACAGTCTTACTTCAAAACAAGCCTGCAACAGAATGTTTTTTTAGCAATTTTATTAGGTCACCTCTAATTTGTTCAATAAATTCGTAGTATTTCGTATCATGAGGTGACTTTGGACAACTAGCATTATTGTTAATAAATTGACTTTGGACAGCTAGCATTAGTGTTTTATTACATTATTGTAATAAATAATAATGTAGACCCGTAGACCTGTAGACCCGTCGTTTCTTTTATGTGCCTATATATCTATGGATATCAAAAGGACAGGATGTTGATAAAGAGGCCGAAACTCAGTTGATCACTTACCCCTTCATACACAAAACTTCGCAAATCAAAGATTACCGCAATCTTTTTGTCACATTACTGTAATGTGACGACTGTTAATTCGATCGACATTCAACCGATACCCTACCTACCTATAGCGAAGTTCGGTGATTGAAACGCTATCCGACCGACACCTGATGACCTGACATCCTACCATCATTCAATCTATTAATAGTCATTAACCCATAACTTGGCAAGAGTCTGAAAGAGAAATTAGATGCGCAGAACAAAAAACAGAGCGAAATGATTACAGCGCATCTAATGCCTCTTGCCAAATTATGTGACGATGACTAACCAACAACAGTGGACACAACAGAGCACGTCACGACACATTTGTTTATTTATCGTATAATTCAAAACTTACTTGACTATAGTTTCTGTATTCTTATTTTATCTATGTAATAATTATGTCAATATTGTCAATGAATTGTGAAGTGAAATGAGAATTAGACAGAAGTCAAAATTTTTGCGAAAATCGGGGTGTTGGATTCGGAGATTTTGGTTTAATAAAATTTTTAAATGATGTGTTTTAAAGTGGTATTAAGTGGATGTATCAGCGACACGCAGATCTTGTTCAAGATGAAATAGAATGAATTGTCGTCATGAGTTCCCCGTCTGCGGTTGTTTGCCGTGAGATCTTTGATGAAAACAGCCAACCCTCGGCGGAAGGTTCGTATTGTTTGTATTCCATGTTCATTACATTTTTATTAAAAAACTCATATAGTGCTTGAAATGTTTCGAACGATAGATTGTTGATATATTTCTTTATTTTATGTCGCATACATTTTTTAAGATATTCGGCTTGATATAAAGGTTTTAAGTCATTATGATTAGCAATTTCGATCTGAGACCTTACCCATTATAATTCATATTATAATGGATCCAATCTAGGACAGCCATTCAAAAAATCTGATCATTGTAATTTTTAAAGTTATCTTTTGTAAGAATATGAAAATGTATGAATTTATGGAATATTGCTCTATAAAATAATTTTAGCACAAGATTTTACGCACTTTAAAATATTAGTTTTTACTGCAAAACTTACTACAATATTTTATTTTATTTTTTAATGGTAAGTTAATGTTTGACCTCAATCCTATCTGAAAGCTGACTGGATACTGAAGTTTTGGGTGGTTTAATGCACTAACTAGTAAAAACCTATTCACTCTTGCATTGAAAATTTGTGCAATCATTTAAAACTGACTAAGATTTTTTAAAGTACATACAATGTTAGATTGATTTGACTGTGACTCTTATCCATAGAATAAAGATTAATTAATATAAGAAATTAATAAATAATTGATCTAATCCAAAATCTTTAGATTGAATTGTTGC
>DWKA01002371.1:0-10746 GCA_018249155.1 Panoquina ocola ocola
TAAAATTAGGAAAAATTTATTTGTGGGCAATTCTGAGGTGGGAAGTAATTGTCCCCATGGCTTATTAAGGGTTAAAGTAGGTACTTTAGTGATTAGTTCTTCGTGAACAATGTGATACCTCATAGCTTGTGAATACTTGGATCAGTTTCAGGTATCGAAAAGACCTAGACTTTGTTAGGTCGAGGCATGCCCCTGATGTGTACCTTTACTCGATCGATCGATTATGATTAACAGGCAAAGGCAGCCTTTTAATTAACGTCTATGAAAGCTATGAAAGCCCTAAGGTTTATTAATTGGATTGAAATCGATATTCTATTCAATTGGTAATTTATAATAGATGCGAGGTTGATAGAGTTATACCTAGTCGTTTCGCTGTTCTATCTAAACAGGAAGAGGTTGGTTTACAAAGGGTTACATAATAGAAGTATGGAGATTAACAATTTATTTATCGGTCGGTGACCTAAGGGATAAATCGACTTCTAGAAGGTAATAAGCCCTTAATCTGGATATGGTAGTGGTGATAAACTAATATTTCCTTATTGAAGTAGGTATAATATCCTGATAAACGGTTTGAGCTTGCACACCTGTGAAGATTCCATGATGTTCTAGATTCTAGAACATGAACGTAAAGTCCGGTAATTCGTGTTTACCCACCGATATACTTATGTAATGTTATTCACTGAAATACATTAACTAACTAGGTATATATGATTTGGATTACATAATTTACATATTAAAATTTTCAAGTTTAAATTATTAATGGCGGTGCCGTCGAATTAGAAGAACCGTTTTGTTACTTAGTAAAACAGTGTGAATTAATTTTTTACACTGTTAAAGTCTAAACACGCGGGCGAAGCCGCGGGTAAACTAGTAATGAAAAAGAAACATTTGCCGTACAATCATTATTTATTGTTGTTTGTTGTATTACTTTGTCGTGTGGAGGTCAGTAGTGTTGTTAGTAAATAGAACAGTCTAGATAAAATGATGAGCAGAGCTGATAAGGAGCTGAGTTAAGATCAGATCGCAAGGGATGACCACGAAAGCCAATTGTATCGACAGATAGCATCGAGTGCTTTGATGATTAAACCTCTAGTTTCCGCATCGTCATACATCGACGTCGACAAAAAATATGTCCTTACTTTTTTCTACGTGACAGCGACTTTTTTCTTTAAATACGCTTTCTTTAATAGTCTGTTCCTTGGTTTAAAAAGTAACACTAAAGCGCGGGAAACGGACCAGACGCCAAGATTGAGGCCTTACTCCGTCTTGAGTTAAAGTCTTTAATCGTGTGTATCAAGCCGTTTTTTATCGCGTTTTACGGCTCCCTGGTTTGTCTGAGTGATTGAGGCCAGTTTAGGTCGTCAAAATACGGGTTTAATTCGCTCAAAAAACCGAACCGTCGTTATGATTTTTTGTGTATAGATAGTTGGAAGGCCGGAGAATTGATAAGACTGTTTACAAATTAATAATTAGGTCAGTGCCTAAAAAATGTAGCTATGTTTTGCATTTTGCGCTTTGCATTTTATTTTTATTTGGTTACCATACTACTGGAACAATGCTCGAAGTCCTGGGTTCTATTCCCTGCGAGCCAGAAATTTGAATAATGACTTAATTGAGTATGTCTGTTCTTATTCTATGCCTGTGTATTCACGACAGGGGATCCTAACGGATTTTCCACACTTTTGTAATGTGTAAAGTTATAGCTATTTTCATTTCATTGACACAAAATATGCAGTTAACAACAAAGCTTCGCTCAATACACCTCAATTAAATATAAATAAAGAAAATAATTAAAAAGTTATATAACAGTGGACGTGTGTTTGGCCCAAATATTTGTTTCCGTTCGATAGATCTGGCAAACATAAGATAATATAAACATACAAAATAACACACGTGACTGTGTGGACCATATATATCTGCATACAATAAGTCAAGTTCCGTTCAGTTGAGATAACCGAGTTTGATATAAAGGTTATTAGTATAACTTAGTATATGAATTGCCCTTTAGAATTAGGGGCATGCATAATTATGCATGAAAGAGATGATTTAATTACACATTCTCTTGCTTTTGAAAGTCAGTCTGATAAAAGTAGTTACAAATGAAAATTACAATTTATATTTTTATTGCACTTATAGGTCATTTAGTTCGTGTCACGACCAGAAAAGGCGTCACGAAACTACCGAGATTATTTTTTCTTACTCACAGTTACAAAGGGCACTTATAGGATATCTTTTACTAGTGTCTACTAGATATTGAATGATCCCGCGGTATTTCCGGGATAAAACTATCCTATGGGTTAATGCAAGTTACCCTCTATATGTATGCCAAATATCATGAAAATCAGTTCGGTTTTTACGGGAAGAGGTAACAAATAAACAAACAAATCAACAAACTTTCGCATTTATAATGTTATAGTATTTTTACGACAAATATTCAGGTCTAAACATTCTTATCATTGAAATATTCATCAAATTTTAGTAACCTTTAGCAATATAGGTAATTTTTCTGTAGTACAGGTGCAACGTAGCGCCATCTCTTATCAAATTGTCGGAGTTAAAAAAAGTGAACTAACCTGATACGCAAGGGTGCTCATTGATGAAGGTCATCTTCAACCGGTTGATGTTCTCGATGGTCTCCTCCTCTAGGGGACCTTCGATGGCCTGGAACACCGTGGCCCCTGTTGACCAGAAATATTTTTTATTAATAAAATAATAATCATGTATATACCACCGAGAAATAACAGGATCGCCAAGTTTGTAAATTGCCTTATGTGAGAATGAGACGGAATTTTCAGTTTTATGAGGTGTTTTAATAAGTTTTTAAGTTACTTCTATCAATATATAAAGGAGCCTTATTTTAAAGGGGTTTTCTAACTAAATCACTTTTGATTTTGAAAATAAATATTGCTTGCTAACAATTTAATGAAGATAAATATTTGTCTGATGATCTTCGATGTTGCAACTGAAATTAGTTAAAAGGAGTTGAATTAGAATTAGAATTAGAATTGTTCTTCTTAAGATGAGGCAAAATTCTGACATGCGTGTTAAAGTTTAAGATCATGTTGGGTGAGCGGGAAACTAGTGACCTGCAAACGAAGAAAGAATCGTAGTACCTAAAGACAAGATGAACGGTAGTAACTAGAAAGAACAAATCGTAGTGATAAGAAGAAACAAACGGTAGTGACAGTAAAGAACGAACCTCAAATTAAATTGTCTTTTCTTGAGAAGGGTGAGCCACAATACTCTTACACTCGAATTTGTTCGGTCAACGAAACAAAAGAAAGAAAACCAAAGAATCAACCATTCAAAGAGAACAATATAACGACTTGGAAAATTGATTACGGTTAAAATATCGTCCTGAGAATAATATAATTGTATAACAGGCGCCTGACACTTCTCCATTTATATTCGCGACGATTTACAATGATCGCGTAGGCGACATTGGGTAATTATGTAGGCGTATTGAAATCTGAGTTACAGCCGTATAAAATAAAATAATGTTCCTTCGCCCCAGTTTTAGAAGCTTCTATATTGATTTCTCCGAAATAACGTAGATGGCAGCTATTTTTAACTCATACTCAATATTTCATGACATGTCAGGGCTTCGATAGATTCTTATTGGGTTCTTGGGTATTATTCTACGATATACATATAGAATATTCCCGTGGGAATCGGTAAAAGCATTCGTGACCATCTCGTGTGTCGGTATCTCTTATCTTATACGTCGGAAAAGCTTTCAATTGGAATAAATATAGCCCTGCTATTTTACGATAAAAGTCAGGATCGTTTTCCACTAGAGAGAAAATACTTCTTACGTACCTACCTAATTGATGTTAAGTACTTAATCTGTAATTTCACGAGCAGTGATAGCCTAGCGGTTCGAACGTTGGTTTCTCGAACGTGAAGTCCGAGTTCAAATCCTGCACGCTCCTCTAATTTTCTAAAAGATAATCGTCCATTGCTTCGGTAAGGAAGACATCGAGAGGAAATCGACTCATTTGTGAGTTTTCCATGTTCTGAAAAGTGTGTGAAGTCTACCAATTGGCACTTGGCCAGAGTGATGGACTATTGCCTGTACCCCTCATATTGTGCGCCATTTCTGCTCAGTAGTGGGCCTCAATGGGTTGACGCCTCATATTGTGAGAGGTGACAGGAGTCCCGAGTCCAACAGTGGGACAACTACGGTTTGTAAATCTGTAATTTCGACTACTAGGAGAACACTCGTAGAATTCCAACATAAAATACCTATAATATAAATTATTCATGATAAAGATTGAAGAATAAAAGGGTAAATGTGAAAAGTATTTTAAATTAGTTTGGAAAACTTATCGCGTACTTCTAAAGTTGTAACTGAATATTATTCGCTTTTTGTCCGAGTTGAAATGAATCCATATTTCATTGTAAGAACTTTTATGACGTCTTTTGTTACCCGAACATCACCTTTGTGATTTTTCTGCGTCAAGTAGATTACTTTTATGGTCCTTGACTATTGAATTTTCCTCTTGAAGCTCTATAGAGAAGGGTGCTATATCTAAATATAAAAAACTCAAAGGTGACTGACTGACTGACTGATCTATCAACGCACAGCTCAAACCACAGGACGGATCGGGCTGAAATTTGGCATGCAAATAGATGTTATGACGTAGGCATCCGTTAAGAAAGGATTTTGGTCAATTCTACCCCCAAGGGGATAAAATAGGGGATGAAAGTTTTAACTCCTAACGCGATTGAAGCCGCGAGCATAAGCTAGTTTGTTCAAATAACGTATGTGAATGTACAGGAAAGAAGAGAAAATTAGTGAGCATAAGAAGTAGAAAAGGATAATGAAGAGCCGCATAATTATTGTAATGTTGAATGAAATTTATAAATTCTCTTTGCTATTGTAGTCAAGGGAAAAGCTATGTGGAAATTTTAAAAAAAAACGCCACGTCGTTGAAACAATTAAGGCAACAGGGTTTCCAAACGTGCAAATCATGATTATTAACATGACCCACAGAATAATAATATTTATTATCTTTTGAAATTTCTCCCAAACTACGTACAAAAGTTACCATAGCATGTAAAACAACTTTCATCATCATCTCTTATTTTCTGTTTGGGTTTCAAAATAACTTTAAGGTATTTTTATTATCTGCGATTCACCTATCTCCAATATAACCACATTTTAATAACTTTCATGCAAATCAACGGCCACTAGAGACTTAATATTGGACTGATCATCGTCTGCAGATCAAATTGAAAAGGCAACGTCGAGAGAGGTCCCACTTGACGAAGGTCTTTCTTTCACGAGGACCCTACTTACCCGGGCTTTGATATGGGAGCTGACAAACCGAGATATTCGAAAAAAGTCATTACGGACTAACCTGTCTGCGAGGCGAGGGATCAATACGAAATCTCGGACGAAAATGTTGGTCGCCAGAAATAGTGAATCATCTTGAGTCTTGCCAAACTAAGCAATCTGGGGAAATTGACTTGTTTATTCATTCTGGACAGATTTCGGGAGATATACGAGAGGCGCATACTTGAGTTTGCACTTTTGAAACACGGTGGGAACGCTTCAATTTGATTATGTTAAGCATGCATCTTCCAATTTAGGAAAATGTTGGACATTAATTTATGCTAATAATAAATTATTGTTTAATATAACTATCATAGCAGAAAAAGCTCCTCAACAGATCTTTTAAAATTAAAGATCAGTAAGACCAGATTTACTCGTATCTTACAAAGATGCATTATTATTTTCCTGCAAGCTGTGCTACATTTCCGTTAAACGTATAAATTGATTTACTTAAATAAAATAATGTCTATATGCTATGATCCATTAACCTACTTGTCCGAAGTTTTATTTGTGAAGTCGACAGGTGAAGTAAGTCCTAACATTATGTTAATAGCAAGAGGGATGAAGCTTATCGGTGATATCGCTGTCAGCGATATCTGCTCCCTCCTCATTAAATTCCTTGCAGTTTCCGATGTATCAGATAAGTCGAGTTTCGATAGCATCATCAATTCGAGTATTTCCTTCTTAAACAAAGTTTTCGGATTGATTCTCGTACTGAGAATTGGGTATGACGAATTGCTCTTTTATCGTATTACCTTTGTTGTTATACTAAAGTTTGAACTTGTTGTAGTTGAACATGTTATTGTTAGATTTTAAAATAGACAACTTTTTTAAACGTGAATAATGTTAAACCGGTTTTTTACTGTAGCGTATGGATTCATGACTGTGGACATTTGGTATAAAAAGCATATTGTGAATTTATATTTAATGAAATGTCATAATCGTCCGTGCATGATAAGATTTGGTGCTGTGATAATAATAATAACTACTTACTTTATTACGCTATTGATGTGATTAAAATATAGTGAATAAGCTATAAACTTCCTCTTTGCGGCTACTAAATTCTATCTTGTTTGTGAACACCGCAGATTGTATTTCAAAACGTACTTTCACTCTCATTCCAAAGCTGGGTATTTTAAAGGAGTTGAAGCCTCGTTTATCCAGTCAATAGTAAACTGTGAAATTTTCAACCGTTTGTTATCTTCGGGCAAACATTGACTTAGATCCAATCGCTTTGATTGCATTACAGTTAGGTGCCTTTAATGTGTACACACTGCTGTTGTGTGCTGTTTTGTTTAAATAATTATTTTTTTAAATTTAAATATTGTTCAAAATTACAATCAGTTAAATATTCTTTGCTACAACGATTGATTATTAACCTTTCCTTGCAATTATAGGTATATGAGCATTGCTAGCGGAGGTCGATCCTCCAAAACAATCAAAGTTCTCTAGTATATTATTTCCTACTTTTGAGTAAATATCAATTTTGGACACAGTAAATGTACTGTAATGTAAATGTAATTTTCGTATTTGTGAGATAGATACTAAACCGATACCGTATTTTATCGAATTGGACTAATACCTACCATAAAACACACGTGTATATCCATCGTCCACGCGTCAATCCATCTTACAAAAGGCACAGAAGCCTAGAGGATATTACTGTTGGTGTGGAAAAGTTCAGTAGTGATGATCACTACACTTAATCATGAGGAAACGATGCAAAAGAAGATAGCAAACCGTATTAAAATATTTTACTTAAATAACTAATTACCATCAAAAATTGAGATACATAATATTTTTAAGATAAATAATATTTCATTGTACTGTGTGTCAGATTGTTTGGTAGTAGCCGCAGAGGCTTGCTTGGCTCACAATTTGCACTAAATTTCATAATTTGAGTTATTTCGTGGGCTTCTAGCATTTGAGTTGTTTATGGGCTCTAGGTCATGCCTGGAGGTAATATCTCGGCGAAGCGCTAGTCATCGCTCGCGTCATGCGTTGGTGTGTAAATAATACAAGTTACTGGCTTCAATGTTTTAATAGCATGCTCCGAGGCACGGTCTTTCTCTATAGTTAAGGATGCCTCGAACGTATTATATTGCAGCCCTTCAATTGCATTGATGGAAGCGTTAATGACCAAATCCAATGCTAGTAATTCTAAATTGGCATTCTAATATATTGGGTCACATGCCCTTGCGACGAAAATATCTAAGATATCTAGCTAAAACTTAAAATACTCTGACGTTCAGTAAGCAGTTCCCTACAACTCGTATTCAAAGGCTTGACAAAGGAATTGATGACGAAGCTTGCCATTACAGTCTAGCTAAATGCATAAATTTTATACTAAAATTGCTCAGTCTTATCGCATTTTGCCCCAGATCTTGATAACCCAACAACTTTATAGCAGCTTTTATATTCGACGTTGATCACTCAGTTTTAATTAACAAGTTCATTACGTATTCCGCCCTCTGAATAAAAATAAATCCAGCCGTCTTCCTAATCAACTTTCCTTTTGTCATTTTTACTAAAGGCATAAATGGTTAACGAGTGCCTTCGATTTGTTTACTTCGTTACCGAAATTCTCTTTTGTTTCTGTATAAGTGGCTTACAAGACATAACATACGTGAAAAATCTTTTTTGCAGACAGGAGTAATACATTTTTCAAACGTTCTTGAAATAATATAAGGCTTTTACAGTAATTGCGTTATAAAGTCTAAGCAAGTGACTATGAAACCAGGCGTTTAATACGGCTATCAAATTACCCTATAAACAATCACAAACATTTTGAAATCAGCTCACAACAATATAAATCACTTCAACGACGTGTAAAAGCGCAACAAAAAACGGTCCATAGATAAAGAATAAATAAGTGTAAGCCATGAATTATGAGTGAGGCACAGTGAGTAATAATACCATCAGTCGGAACTCAGTGACAGTGGCAAATAGAAAAATAGCTGTAACCTAGCATCATTAGTTGGCCCGCTCGCCCTCCGACCGGAGTCCCCTCCTGGGACAGTAGAACGTGATAACGTCCCTCAACGCCACGAGTTGGTTTTACCGACGGGCCATAAAGAAAGCGAGAGGAAGATAAAATCGATTTTTAACTCTTCTACGTGAATATCCACTGTAGCACTATTTGTTGAGAAAGGATTTCGAACGGGAGAGAAATAACCATAAAAATGATTGTGTTCACGTTATGCGCATTCAAAAAGTGAAACTTTATAGGGTTTGGATACATCAAAAAATTAAATCCTCGTGTTTTTATTGTATCAATATATGTATTTTTTAATCGCATGTTAAAATACTTCAAATTTTACTCCTGACACCGCAACTAAAGAAGTTTCACTTCAATAGTTTTTTGATAATAGTAAATGACGCTAAGTAAAATATTGTGAATAAAATTGTTGAACATTTAGAAACAGGCAATGGTATGATATTACTCCATATAGATTCTGAAACAAAAAATAACTGTTAACTCACATTTGTCTATTAATAATACTCCTCGTTTTATTTTCATAATTTATGTTGACAGCAGTGTGGGTAAATGGAAAAATATGGTTGGAAAAGTTATATGAAATGTTATCGTTATTAATTTTAAAATATTTCTCAAAAAATTAAATTACTCAGCAACTGCTATTATTTTTGCAAAATACGGAGTTTTTATGGCCACATTTGTACACATTGATTAATACATGACGATTGATAAATATGAAACAACGATTTTATAGATGATTTATTTAATTTATGTATAGTCGTATAAGCTATATTCATAGTTATGAATATTTTTGAAATAGGTATACGTAGGTAGGTATCTACACTATAAACGCGCGCTTTTAATTTTTTTAACAAACAACTTATTGAGTACATTATTCGATTTATGATGCAAATTTTTATCTGCCATTTCTAAAGCTGCGTTACAATAAAAAATAAGAAACAACATTTTTATATCCAAAACTCTGTTAAAGCAATATTGTGCGTAAGAACTTCCTTGCAACTTTTATTGTATCAAAGTACCTAATCCCGACACACGAGTAGGTACTGAGGGCAGAATAATAACACAGACAGGTCGTAAATAGCGTTTATGTTGTACCAGGAGATATTTCTTCGCCAATATTTGGACCCCTGTCCCATGAGATGCAAGCAATTTGACCACCACCATCCTGGCAGTATGTTACTCCATATATGTATTAATATGGATGTCTATAAAAAATGGTTAGGGTAAAAAAGTCGGGGTCATTTTGACACCCAGTAATGTTTCAACCTAATAAACCTTAATGTGTAATAAAAATCCATAAAGGTTTTATAAATCGCGGAATATAGTACAGCTAAACTAAGGGAATAGCGATACTTAGTGAGTTTCTTTAGATTTACAAGCGGATGGTATTTTAAAATAAAATGTTTATAAATTAGTCAAAAACGTTTTCACTAATTCTTATGTATCTTTCTTTATAAAGTTTGTGATACAAGATGATTTTGTAATATTCATTTTGAAAATTTCTCAAACATTTTTATTGATAATTTCATACTAGGCGCAGTAAATAAATATTTTTTCAATTATCTACTACTGACCGAAATAAAAATAACCTAACTGAATCTAGTAACCACCATTACGCGATACAGAATAAACGTTATTTTAAAATTGTGAGAGACCTTCATAAAATGGTTAGTTAGTGAACAGTTAACATTCCTGCGCGTTGTAAGGTTCATTAGAAAGAGCTTTGACGTTTTTAAACGTAATTAGAAATGTTAATGTCGTTGAACCCTTTTCGACCAGTGTTTTAATGTCACGTTAATAGAAATAATAAATAAATCGCACCGAGCATAACCAATAAAGTGGTAATGTTACGAGTATATTATGTTTTGTTCGAAAACAAAATACGCTAAAATACTCCGCCGTTCGCTGCACTCTGATTGGCCGATACACAGGTCACTGCGCACTGATTGGCCGACACACAACTCACTTGGTCACTCGTTGGTGCGGTACTGTTATAAGTAATTTATATGAGTGACAAATTCACTTTCAAGTCAATCAAATCACTTTCGGAATTTTCTAGCTCACATTACCGCTCTATTGGTTATACGCTCGATGTTAAATTGTGAATATTGCGACTAGAATAGTAATAAGAAGAAAATATGATGTGTTGTAATAATAATAAGAATGGATCACTGTTATCTGAAATAAATAAATAAATAGTGTCATAAATAATAGTACTTACGTGAAAAACAACCTTTACAATATTCATCTATACTAATATTATAAAGCTGAAGAGTTTGTTTGTTTGATTGAACGCGCTAATTTAAGGAACTACTGGTCCGATTTGAAAAATTCTTTCAGTGTTAGATAGCCCATTTATAGAGGAAGGCTATAGGCTCTATATCATCACGTTAGGATGAGTAGAAGTTTT
>DWKA01002372.1:0-10745 GCA_018249155.1 Panoquina ocola ocola
GTCCAGTGGTTTGGGCTGTGCGTTGATAGATCACTATGTCAGTCAGTCAGTCAGTCACCTTTGAGTTTTATATATATAGATAATTGTTCTCTCGTTCTCTGACAACTTTACCAAGTTATTTACTAAATTATGTAGTCATCTTCATAAAAGACCATGTCATCATGTCTTAAAATATTTTATGAACAATACAAGTAAATATGACAAACGAAGAGTAAAAAGCATAACAAGCATTCTCTACAATTATATCTCATGTTCAAGTAGGTTTGTGGATTTCAAAGTGTGTTGCACTTCAACGGTTTTGTTGTGAAAAATAATAATAAAAAAGTTGAACAATGAACACATTGACACTTATGCAAAACTAATTTTCTACAACAGTTAATTCCGAAACAAAAATGAAGCTAATCCCACCTCATGGTGCTACCTTCTTGAAAGTACGAATATCACAGAAACATGGAACGTCAAAATTGAGGACACTAAAAAAATTGCGAGGGCCACACCGCTGGCTGGCGCAGGCGGAAATAAATGATCAAACGGCGAAGGAAAGTGATTGCCGAGTAAGAAGGGCGTTAAATAATCGAGTTAAGTGTGTGGTAATGCCGGGGCATCATAAATCTGAAGAGATATTACAAAATGGAGTTTTATCTCGGCGATATGACGTTGAGCGATCGCGCGCGCGGCGCCGGCGCTCCCGTCATTTGTTTGCGTCTGCCCCTTCTTTATTGTTTCGTTGGCCTCATCCAGTTTTCAGAGGTTCCCTACAAGCTTGTGGTGAAACTTGCGTGCTCAGAGAGGTGCATTCGGTCTTCAGCTTTGCTTCGTGGTTTCAAAGTGTGAAGTCATACAACACTACCAAAGGAATGTTGTGTCACATTTAAATATTATAATATACGACTTCCTTTTTGAATCTTTCTGTAAAAAATATAACTAAATGTGTTGTGTTTTCGATGAACGGACATACAAACAATTCCCTGTGATGTCAGTCTATCGGGTTATATAGGAGCTTTGAAATATGTCGAGGAGCCAGGAGCGAGGCGCGAGCTACATCGCACAGAATAATGCAGAATTGCACCGAATTTGTTCTCTAGCTTAGCGAACGGTCTCTTGAGAAAGTCGCTGCAGTTTACAGAATACAAATTTATGGAACGCTCGGAGCAGACTGGTTAAAAATATTCCGCAGAGCCGCAGCTGAGTGTCGGGAGCCGGCGAGACTTGCACTAATCGTACCTTGTGTCAGCGTCGGCACGTTGACTTCAAACGAATGGTCATTGTTCATTTCCTCATTTGACTGTCTACCGTATAATTTCAGATAAATAATAATTATTATTAAACTTTTATTTCAGATGTCAGATTGAAGATCATCACCTCAGTCTTTTTGACATTGCATTTGAGATTATTTGGCTTGGCATATTCCTCACAAATATGTAACAACTCGCGCGTGGCCCTAATCGAATGACTCAATGCCACCATATCGTCGACATAACTGATATTATCTACGCAAACCCCGTCAACATGAGAACCTATTTTGGTGTTATTGAGTTTCCGCATTAGTAGGTTCTTGTACAGATTGAATAGCTGGGGCGAAGTCAACGCTCCTTGCCTTACCACAAACTCCAACTTATACACAGTGGATGAAGCTGTCGATTTATTGTGTGGTAGCAAAATGGTCGCCAGTTTTCTTAATACAAGAACCTATCCTTTGCAATAAGTGACGTGGCTCAAATCGAATGGCTCTAATATTGCTGTGACTTAATACCAGTCAATAAAGTGGTAATATAAAAAAATTGAGTTACCACCACTACGTGTAAAGCAGGAATGAATTTTACTCGTCAACCCTATAGACATTAAAGAAGTATGAATATAGAATGTGGGAGGTAACGTTGAATGAGTGTTTCAAAAACAATGAGTGTGTAACCATATTTCACTCAGAAATGTATTTGCGAATATTATTTCAAATCCTAGTTTTTATGTATAATTAGTGAAGCGTACACTGCGGATAACCCGACTTATACTTGGCTGGTTTTTCCTGCCTGTCTTGTAAATTCTGGATTTACCTGTTTGTTGTTACAAGAGAGGCAAGCGGAGGCGCGCCCGTCAGTTTCTATGATTTCGTTACGTTTATTTCACTTGCAAAAATAAACAACGCTAAAATTACCAACACTTGAAAAATAAACTGACATAAATGCAAGCTTAAAATTTCCACAGGGACGTCTCAAGGAAACCTTCGTTTTTGAACTGACTTGTACCGCAAGACAAAAGAGTAAGCGATTATAATCAAATGTTTAAAACTGTATGTTAAAGTTAACTCTGCGGCACCGCCCGCTGGTGACCTTGTTGGTGACCCCGTTGGTGACCCCAATGGTGACCCGATTGGTGACTCCGCTGGTGACCCGTGTTTGTTAACGCTATAGGTGACCCGTTGGTTCGTTTATTTGCTATTAATCGTTAGCTATTATAGATAATATTAACATTGATTTGTGACTTGAAATATGTCCGATATTTCTTTTGTGCAGTTCAGTTTACCCATTTTTCGTAGGCGGGCATGTTTATCTTTGCTGTAGATTTCTACCAAAATGTAACTAAATTAGAGAATAACTAAAAACATAAATAACAAATAAAGTTGGTGTAAGCGATATACTTACTAGTTGGCGGAGCAGATGCCTGGCGGCCGCCTGCGAGTTGCGCCGCGCGGCTCAAGTACACAGTGCTCACGGCGCCGTGTCGAGAGGCGACGCAAAAAAGCCCTGCGACTAGTGCTCTTAAGTTGTGGTAATTAAGAGATATTTTCGCGTGGCGTGTCACAAGGCTTTAAAAGTTTGCCATGCACCGCTGCGTTGAGACGTTCTAGCGCTGCGAGCATTCCTTCACCTTTGAAACTTGCTCGCGAAATTAAATTGAAAGGGGAATTATTAAAATTTTACATTTACGGGTTTTTGCTCGCTCTCCGACTGTGCGGCCTCGAGCATTTTTTTACTCTGTGTTTAAGTTGCTTTGTATTATGTAACTGCACTTTAAATTAAATATGTAAGGAGATTAGTCCGGCCGAAGTGGTCAGCTTGGTGTGTGAATACAGCTTCGTGTGTTTTGTGAATGTAGGTTATTTTTGTTTCTCCTTGATAGAAGAGAGTGTGTTGTAGTATATCTTATAGTATATGGACAAACACCTTTAACTCCACAGTCTCGGAGAAAAGACTGATAAGAATGTGTTAGGTAGGTATCGAACTACCTACAAACATTTGTAGAAAATATTGAATTCAATATTTATTTGTAACATGATATGATTAATCGCATGCGATTCTCGCAACAATATCGTTGGAGCGAGCCACGGAGCCGCGTATACTCCAGTGTCCTCAGAACTTGGGAAGAGTAACAAAATTGCAGTAAGTTTGTGAGCGGGTGATTTCCCCGCGGAAATACCGCGCCGAGATGGAAAGTGATGCGACGCCGCCGCGCCGCGCCGCTCGTTACGTCGATACTTCAGCCACTTCAGCGAGTCACGCGGATGTGTCGATTTGCTGTTGCCTTTGTATCTATTACGTCTTTACGTACTCAATTTATGACGATCGATGGGTTGGTTTGTAAATTTATTTTTGAGGTGTTTATTTGATAAAAGTATACTTAGGTGGCGATATTAAATTTAATACGTTTGCACACGTTCATAGCTTAAACCAGTTCTTTGTAACGCATACCTACCTACTTAGCATAGATTATTTTCTTGTCACTGGTGATATAAGTAGAGTAGCTGAACAGCTTTATGTTAACCTGCTTAAATAGTTAGTTTCACTTTCACAAACAGATACCTAGTGTTTGTGAAGGTGATAAATTCGGTTGGTACGCATGTACGCATCAGCACGCGTTTGCTTTTCTTTGAGTTTTACTGACAGCTGTGGAAATTAATATTTAGTCATTTATGTATCAAAAATAATTCAGAAATACGGTGACATGGAATGTGTTATAGACATATGTACCTGGTGTTTTTCCAATTATCATAAGTCAGAGCTTGAACACAACGTCACACGATAGATAGAGATACAGTCTGTGATCGTATGCGCTATACCTTACAAATAATACTCTTTGCCATAACTCTCACATTCATGTCCAGTGTCCGTGATTGTAGAATCACGAAACATATCAATTGCTATGTTTAAGCGATGGAGCGCGAGATACGGCGTTTATATTTAAAGATGGGGCTGTTTCATTTTATCACGGCGCGCGGCGCGTCTCGCGGAAACATTAAAAAAAATATGGCGGCCATAACACCATAGAATTCGGGCACCTCCCACGATACAACTAATAAAATACACGTTACGGGCCGATAAGAGACTGGGTGCTATAAAGAAGCCGAGGGCCTGTAAATCGCGCGAACAAGGCGCTATCTGCATAATGGTGCTATCGGAGCTCATTGAATAACTGCTTTATGGGCTCTGGTCAGGTGCCGTCGGATTGCTGCGTGATTTGGCTTTTGTATTTGCATAAGAAAAGAGTATGTTTTTGGGATGTTTGGATTCGGTTGCATATTCGTGTTCATGGCTAATTATTGCAACTGGATCGAATTATCAGTATTCATTGTAAAGTGTGCTAAGTCCAGGATGGTTGCGTCTAAAATCATTGGTAAGTGTATAGCCAGATTAGCGTTAACAGTAGCAGTTGGCGGCAGCGCGCCGGACCAGCTGCGGCCGAGTTATGACGCGCGCTGGATCGCAATAAATTGAATTATGCAGACAACTGCAGCGATACTTTGTTCTGCGCCGCCAGGACGCAGGAGTGCGCCGCGCGCGCGGACACGAGCGGCGCGACAAGCGGGGCGGGATACGAGAATTTAAGAGGAGTATTTTTAATTTGAAGTAATTATTATGCTGTATTATCAGGTAAGCGAGTCAAAAATAGGACATAGCGCAGGATTATGCGAATATTTACATTGCATTCGGAAAACGCTGATTATTTTACATTAATTTTTTTTGGGACGAGTATCTACATAATAAATAATTAAACTGCAGCAGTTGAATTCATATTGCTCATATGTAAATTGTGAAAACCACCTAATATCAATTGAAACAGATTTCTTTATAATAATAAGAAACTAGCACGTAAATGAACGCGGTAACTACTTGTTTTTATACAAACGCAACCGCTCCTCCGCTCCGCGCCCGCGGCCGAGCGCGCTCCCGCGGGACCCCTAATGCAGACTTACGCCGCGCGCCGTACGTTCAATTTAAACTTTAATATGCAACCCAATGTGCCGCCAAATTGGAAATAATGATCTGTGCTCTCAATTTACTCCAATTCTAGTTTTAAATGCATGCCGAGGTAACGGATGATCGGGTCGCGGATTTGCATTCCGCATGGAAATAAGAGAACTTTAAATATGCTCTCTCTTTCTCTATTGCAAATAAGGAAGCAGAGAAACTGATTTCCGCGACCGTAAATATAATGATTCGTGCTCGCGAGATAGTTTAGTCCGCGGAAGACAAAGGAATGGGGGAAAAATCAGGGACACGACGCACGGTGCGCGATCATTATAATGTTGTAACATTCAGTGAAGTGGAGTGGTTCATGTTGCGGCTTGAAATCCTCCACGTGTTGTTCTCCTATGGCTTGGCGTCCGCGTGTTACATTGACGTGTGATATTTAGACTCGGCATTACTTTTTTTAGGTCAGATTAGGACTGTCACGGGGATGTCCCTATGGACTTTCATACGTGTTATTATTTCATAAAATTCTATTAGCAAATTAACATCATAATACCCAATCTCTATGGTTTCAACTCTGGCAATATAGGACAAGGTACGTATTGTCTCATGTAAATTCGTAATAAGTAGTGAAGAGGACAATACCTCACGTCGAATATCTAATATCCTGGCGGTCCGGCGCCGCGGCTGCAGCTCGGCCGCTAATTAGTTGTTTCAGAGGTTTCACTTACTTTACCTTTTGTTACATCTGCCAGCACCGGCCCGGCCTTTGTCGCCGGACACGGCGCTGTTCAATTTTGTAAAATCTCTTTAGAGCTCTCCCATTCTTATTACAAGAGCTTTAGCGTACGAGAAATTATTAAGTTCCTTCTTAGTGTTAACAAATTACTTCACTAATCACTTTATGAACTATTGGGCTAATGGTTTGTCTGCCTTTATAATATTTTTTATTCGATAGTGAGATATCCATTTGTAATCCGAATTCAGCCCGGATATAAGGTGCAACTGATTTACAAAACGCTCCGTCTAAATCTGTAACGACATTCCCAAAGACGTTTAGCAAAGTACGGGCGGACACAAGTAACAATCATTTTTATAACATTGTGTATCGGTTGGACGTGAAATGGTTGCGAACGGCGGCTGAGGACTCGCGGCGGGGACTGTGTGTGGCTACGGCGGCTCGGTGGCCCGGCGGCCCGGTGGCTCTGTGGCCCGGCGGCCCGGCGGTTCGGTCTCCCGGGGCCCGGTGGATGGCACCGGGGACGCGCGCTAACCCGCTGGAAACACACGGTGAACATATACATTCTTGTGCGTGTTGATGTAGCCCATGACACGACTGAAAAGGTTTTCAGTAGAAAGAAAGAAAGATTGAAAGGAACAATAATTTATTGGAGGCATTATTTAGAAAAGTAGCACAGAAAATTAATAAACATACAGACACTACAACAATAGAGCAGTTTCTGTGTTTCAGTTTCTGGTTTGAAGTTTGAAATAAAATTAGTTAGAGTTGAATTATCGAATAAATATCATTCTTAAAATCAGTTAGCTATATTAATCCCCCGTGTGTGTGCGTCCCGGGCCCACGGCAGTTAGTTGCAATTCGCGCCACGGGCCGCTCGTAAACCGCGGCGCCACCGTCGCCAGCTGCGCGCAATAAGCCCGCGACATTATGCACTTATTCCCGCAATGTATCGCCGGTACATAATGTAATGTGCTTTACTTAGTTGTTTAGTTTGGGAAGCCTCGTATTATGCCAGAAAATAAATAAATATTGCACTATCCACATTGATATTATTGTAACCTCCCCGGCTTTTCTTCGGGAAACCTATATCGTAGAGTCTCTACCTGAAATGTTTCAACAAGATTGTTTTTCAAAGTATGCTCAAAACAAATCTTAAATATGTTACCCTAACTTTCCTCCGATAAGTTAAATAGTGAAAATCGCAAATGAATTCGGGTAACTTGTCATTTCTCTTCTATAATAACTCTGAAAGGATGATCTCCTGTATTTACATATTTTTCAAAATTTAGATTCTGAGGCACTTAGGTAGGTACTTACATGTTAACAAATTAGAAAACAAAAACACGTGACGAAAGTTTGCATGGATTTTTTAAAACATCAACCGGTTCAAACAACAAAATACACAATAAAATATTCCTTGCTTGTTTCCCAGTTTTTCGATATTTGATAAATAATGAAAAAAAGTCAGAGTTTCGTACAAAATTTTAGCTTTTCAAACGGCATTCAAAGGCGATCCGCGGTTGATATCAATGTGGATTTTTTTAATATAACTTACTCAACACACCTTTTACAATATAAATTCCCTTGTTTTTAAATTTCGTTTTATCGAAGGTACAAAATAAGGACCAAACTTTAAACTGCGAATACCTAAACTGTAATTAGCTAAACTGTAAATATACGAGCGGTGGCCAGTTAGTAAATAAAGTGCATTCCAAAAACAAAATGAACCAAAAAAAATATGCAAATCGTTAATATTAAGGATATTACTCTGTTTCAGTTTACGTATTTACAATATTTTTTCTCACGTGAATAATATCCACCGCGAGTCGACGGTGGCGCGCAAGTCGCCCGCCGCGGCCGTCGGAATTACATTTGCCTTTTGAATTGTGCTTGTGTAAGCGCCGTGTTATTTTTTGGGCAGCGGCCGTGCCAAATGTTAAAGAAGGCAATTCGGCTGCGGTGAACAATATGGAGCGACTGGGCGCGCTCCATCAACTATATTAACGAGGCGCTTATTGTGTAACACATTTTTATATGCCATTACTGTTACACAAGCGGCTGGGTCGCTGCATCATTATGAGTTTTAGATACATCCGTGTCACTCCGTTGAAGTGGTATACTGCGATCAGTCAATTTATAGGTAATTATTGAAGTGAAAACTTCTTTAGTATCGGTAGTGATTTGGAAATGATGAAACGGAAATCTAGTGCCCCTTAAATGGCTGCCCCCAACAAGTATGAGAATTTAAATAATATTTAAATATTCCATAATGAATTATTTCGTATTTAATCATTTCCTCGAACTTTCGTGAATTAAATAAACATAAAAAAGATTAGTCGATAGTTCCGGAGAAATAAATGTCATATCGCAGTACAGTAAAACGTACTAAATGCACTAGACAGATGACGTTTTAAAATAGTTCTAAATGTACCGGACAGATGGCGTTACGTGAAATCGATTATTCTCATTTTTTGAATCTTTTGAAGGTTTCACTTCTACCATGCGTGAATTGCACACATGTTTATTTTTTTTTTTCTAAAAAATGAAACCCTTTTTTCGCTCCCAAAATACGCCCTTGCATACTGAATTTCATGAAAATTTACAACGAAAATGTACCAGAATTGATTAGATTCAGATCAAATAATTTTGTAAAGACAAAGCTATAAAAATCTTGCAATCAGTGTATGAGAACCTTGAAACTATGTACTATGATACTATTACCTACTACTGTGCAATAATTCATAATACAAATTTTATCGACATCATCGTTTTTTATACAGTATTCGTAGTAGCTTTGATGTCAATAGCGGTATGAATCTCTTTCCTCGTGGGAACATCTTGGAAAAACGCATTCTATTTCAGTTTTTTTCTAAAGTTTCAATATTGAATATCCCATATTTTAGTAGGTAAGTTTTTCTTCATGATACGATCAATCAATTGATAAATTGATTGAGTGAAAATCTAGTTTTTTCAAACGATAATCGTAAAATGGGCTCGTTTTTTGTCATTGTCACAATGGAACCCTTAAGAATTCATTAATGAATATTTCGAGGATTCAGTACATTTTCATACCTGTGAATTATCTTAATTTCTAAAGCACATGGTCTAAAGTGTAAACGTAACTTTGAATACATTCAACTCTGAATTAAAATTATATTCATCCTTTGATGTTAATTTAAATTCAGCACGAGTGAAAATATCGTAAAGAGAACGCACAAAATCCATTTAGTGGAATTAAAACAAAATAAATTTCGTACCTCCCATAGGTTTCAGGTGGATTGTGAACAATAATTGTACCCACAGTCCTTATTTATGAAAGCCACTTAATCAACAAACAAAAAGCTACACTTTTTGTCTTTTATTAGGCGCCGCCTTTGAATTTATTATTTTTTCCTCGAATGTAGGTAAATTGTTTTTTAAGAAAACTCTAATGTGCGATAATAAAGTGAGATCACTTTTTATTTTACAATTCGTTTTGCGATTTTACTTATTACGTATTAATATTTATTTTGAAAACAACAAAATTTTGACAATTATTATTTTTGTTTCACGTAAGGAAACCTCACACAAAATATGACAGTGCAGGTATAACGCATCACACATACAATTTTGGTATATTTTAATCATGTGTAGTGTAGTGAAATTCCATAGTCCATACGTTTAAAACATACGTAAATATAAATACCTAATGTAATAAAAATAATAAATAAAAATATTCTGAACGAATAAGCCCTCATCATTTCGCACTTCTTATCTCTTTTTATGAGCTGGTTTCTTGAATTTATTATTGTATTCGTAACTCAAATAAGTGAGTTCGCTATTGTAAGAAAAACTTAGAAAACTCTGTTGAAATACTTGAAGCTGAACAATGGTTCTTCGGGATGCTGATCACGTTTCGTCGCCTTAAAAATACGACGCTTAAATCCATAAAGTACTCGGAAGTATTACTATTCCTCCTTGCCACTTCCTTTGTACGACACAATATTATAATATTAAATTTCACACCCTCTAGGCGTTTGCAACTAATTCCTTTTAAGCAACCGTTTAGATCGTATAATAAAAACGTCATTTTATTATTCAGATTTTAATTTCGTCCCTCACAGCCGTTCGTTGTGATTATTTTGTAAACCTAATAAACGCCCTAGTTTCTCTTGTCGAAAACACTCCATGGAAATTTAAACTATATTGCTATATAATTTCTTTGAGGTCCACCACTTAGAAATATTTTCTCTATAAATATTTGGAGTATTCATAATTATATTTTACTGTGCTTTATGCCTCTAAAAAACACTAAAACTTTATCTAATAAAATAAAATACTGTGCGTATCTTTAATGAGTATTTAAGTGCTCATTACACGTAACATCTATAGATTTCACAGACTTTTATTCCAATACTAAAAGTAAATGTCCAATGCTCGTAAAAGTAACAATTTTAAACTCTTTGATCCATCTCCGTAAACGGGTAATAAACTTTGTTACAAGCCCGTCTTTGACCGCGATTGATTTCGGTTCAGTTGATATGACTTTCAAACGACATTTTCTGGATCTCGTAATGATATTTAGCCTTTTATACCATAACATAAAAATAAATAATATTTTAAGTGAATGTGTTCAAAAGTCGTGTGTTACAAAAGATTTTTTTTTAATGGAAAAAAGGTAGCAAACGAGCTGACAGTGCCACCTTCCCTTGCCGCCCATGGACACTTGTGACAAACTTCGGATAGGACAGTGTAATAATCGTCCCACTCGAAGTTCGTCACAGATGCGTTGCTACCCCTGAGGACAGATGGTCGCCTCTTATATAAGTGTACCGGAA
>DWKA01002373.1:0-10744 GCA_018249155.1 Panoquina ocola ocola
CGCGTTCCGCCAACTTTGGTGAATTCGAAACGGAACAAAATGTTCAGTATGCGGTATCTATTGGGGGTGATCTGTGATTGGGGGGTGATCTTTGTAACCTACCATTCTAGTTGTAAAAACTAAAATCATTTTGATGAATTTAAAAAAGTGGATAATATATGAATTAAGGATTCTACAAACATACGAACGCGAATGTTATATCTTTCATCTACTAATATCCTTTTACTATTTTTTTAAATCGATTTTCTCCCAATTTCTCTGGTTTATTTGAATTTTCATGGAAACAATTAAAATATGAAAATAGGACGTGTGCGAGTTGTACGCATATTATGTGAAACTTCTCAACGTTTGGACATTTCAACATTTAAATTCACTTGTGTACTTTTGTTACTATTATGTTTTTTTACTCAAAATAAACCTCCTACTAACGACATCTATCGACGTGTCACACGTTTTAATTCTTTCAAACTTTTTTCCTGACGTCACCGCTAAAAATGTTTCACTTCAAAACCTCTAGCTGAGTAGAACTTTGAAAATCGAACCCGTAAAACAAATTACATGACAACAGTTTCATAATTAGCAATTTCATAACTCTTAGTAGTATCAGTATTTTAGTTCGATCAGACAATTATTAGTTTCAGTTGTAATGATGCTAATACGAGTACTAACAGAATTTCCTAACTAGGTTGCCTGTCACAGAGTTGTGACAAAGGAAAATCGGCTGAGACAACTGACTCTGTTACGTTAAGCGGAAATGAAGAGGATGAATATAGTATTACGTTAGAAGTTACTTTGGTATCAGAACTGCGCTTTAGAATTCTAAGCCCGCGTACAGAAAACGCGAGACATGCCTAGGAATGTTCTATAATTCCGATTTTTTTTCTTTTGTATCAATCATCTGATAATGGACGTATTACATCTTTACTAACATTATAAAGCTGAAGAGTTTGTTTGTTTGTTTGCTTGCTGGAACGCGCTAATTTCAGAAACTTCTTGTCCAATTCGAGGAATTCTTTCAGTGTTAGATATCCCATCTATTGAGAAAGGCTTATAGGCTATATAACATCACGCTAAGATGAATAGGAGAATTTTGCCCGAAGCGAAACGAGGGCAGGCCGCTAGTAATAGATACTTTGAAAATGTCATCGTATCGATTTAACATCAATTCCAAATTAGTTCACATTACCAAATTCACTTGTTTTAAATGTAATTTTGATTAGTGAGCTCACTAATCGGTTTTGGCTAATCATGAATGTGTATGCATATTGTATGCATGTTCATCATGCATGCATGCATATCCACGTCAATGCGGCTGACGGTGACCACTTACCACCACGCTCGGTCTCCTCATTTTCCAGCTATTTCTACGTAAATGTGATCATTATTAACTTTTTACATTTCGAGTTTTTCAGTTGCAGCGCGAAATTTATAACAGTTGTTAAAAAAACCTCCACTTAATTTTATGAAGTCATATTTGCAGTAGTTTTTAATTACACAACCATGTTTAATGCGAGCATAAATATAATGAACAAAATAGGGAACAAGCGAGAAAATCTGTAATTTATTCCGCAACTACCGCGGTCGGTATAATGTAAAATGTATCTCGCCTTACGAAGCTCATTGTGTCAGGAAGCAAATTCGCGAGACAAAGAAAATGCAAATATGGCAAATTTCTTAAAATCTTCTCGAAAATTTCACCCAGTAATTCTACCTTGGGAACTGCAATAGCTGTCATCTCCCCCACAAAAGCATTAATGTCCAACCGCAATATTAAAATAAAACTTCCTTATCCTGTTAAGAAAACGTTAACTATTATTGTTATCGTGATCACGTTCCAGATTAGTATCGTTCCCACGACGTCATACTACCACAGTAACGCAAATCCTGCCTTATTTCTTAGCGTACTGTCTATAATTTCAGCAATGACTCCATTATAATTTGGACTGTGGACCCAAATTACGACTATGCTTATTCGCAAAGTTTGTATTAAGAAACGTCCAGAACGACTGCTGGGAAGATACGAAGTTTTTGGCACTCATTAAATTTACTGTTGAATTTTAAATTTTTCATTTAGCAAACTGACGAATTTTCTGAAAGACGAACGACAGGTTCTGAATGTTTTATGTGAGATTTGTGATGATATTAATAACAGTTAAAGTAATTTTGTTATTAGTTATTCTATATCGGTATATCGGAATTGCGTTGCAACGCAATGAAAGCAATGAGCCGTTCAATGGTACGGAATTGAGCCATATGCGCATTATGTAGCTGATCCTGTTATACGATCCAGTTACCTTATTCCGTCTAAACATTTATTATGGTGATTTTCCCA
The DNA here is from genome assembly GCA_018249155.1 of Panoquina ocola ocola. NCBI lineage: Eukaryota > Metazoa > Arthropoda > Insecta > Lepidoptera > Hesperiidae > Panoquina > Panoquina ocola. The sequence continues at coordinate 2,333 of DWKA01002373.1, forward strand.
GTACTGTTTATTTTAAAGAGATCTTAGCTTTGATGTTACAATTATTTAGGTATTTTGTGTTCTACTTCATAGTAACAGTTATATCTACTTAAAGATAACAATGAAAACCAGATAATTTGTGCAATATCAAATTTTCCATGTCATTTAGTAGGTATTTCTAGTCTGCGTCGGCCTTGGAGATCAAATACATCACATTATTCATACTATAATCTACGATAATGGTTTCAAATTAAATTCCAAGGACACGTTGACTGAGAGAGCGGCATCAAACGAAATAATCTCGGTCGATACATTCCATGCAAATTTATTCACGACGGTATAAGCGGTTGGAATGTCGTAAAATGTAACGCTGCATGATTTCAAAGGCCCGTGAAATTGTACTGTTATGATTCTGATGCCGTCGTTGATCTAGATATTCTATTTGTACAATGAGAATAAATTAAAGTTCACAGTGATAAATATGTACCTACTTTCAGCTTCACCATAAATTTACAATAATGTAACGAGTACACCGTAGTGAAAAATTATTAATTAATAAAGAAATGAGTTGGATCTATATCAATATAATGGACATACCGAAACATACCACACGGGCTATTTCAGATAATTTTCAATAAAATGGTTTAAGTTCTGTGTAATTTGTCAAAGCATCGATGGGGCATCTATCAAGCTTAGTCGGTGGCCATCGCTCTCCCGAATCGTCTTCATTCACTTTGATTACTCCGATTGGAGATTTCCATGATGTGATTGGTTTTATTGGAATTGTTAGTAGGTACCTACTTTATCGATGGTGACCGGATTCTGTGAACTGAATGCGGTAAAAATAGTAAATGGATTATTTATTTAAAAACAAAGACAAACACATAATTATGGAAGTGTAACCTTTTAATCAATTACGCTTCCAGGAAAAAATAATTCTAATTTCATAGTCAATATTTAGTATTTGTACGTACAAAGTAAAATTGGCAATGCAAACAGAATGGTCAAAAATTTTAGTGAACTAATAGCAGTAATCAAGCATCCGTTAAATTCTTGTGAAACACATAGTCGGCACAAATCCGGGAAATACAAATTTAAATCTAGTTGGACTACAAGCACTTTGTTACAGCTAGGAAAGCATTGCAAATATGCAACCGTATGTAATGTTGCCAACATTCATTATAATTCCAGCCATAAATAATTACATGAATATTTGAGGAATTTATTTCAAAGTTTAGTGGGATGGACGGAAAATTACAGCGGTTAGCGTCGATTCTAAACGACCGACAAAGTTGGGCAATAGCGGGTGTGGTCGGTAGTTGAATGGCTGACCGCTAGTGGCAAAATTTCTTTAGCGCTTCCGTGCTTCGGAGGGCACGTTAAGCCATCGGTTGAAGCTGTTATCATTAGATATCAGTCATTAAGCCATGTCGCAAAGCCTTCGGGTGACTTGAAAACTACGAAAAACTGGGTTTCCCAGTTACCCCTTCACCAATCCCAACTGGAGCAGCGTGGTGGAATATGCTCTAGGCCTCCTCAGTCACTGAAAGAAACTGGTGCTTTGAAGTGGGCCGTTAATGGCCGTAATTGACGCCATTGGTATTGTTTATAATATAAATACTACATAATTATGTATTCCGTTTATTTCTAAGCATTATTTTGATTAAAACTATTTTCACAAAAGCATTTCAGAATGTATTTAACGTATTTTCTTGTAAATTAAACTTGTCTCCTTGTTTTTCAAGAGGGGCAATTCATTTATCGCTGTTCAAATAGAACTAGAAAGTTTTATTCTACGGTATTTTAGATGCCCTATGACTGTTATAACGATCCAATTACGGATGAATTACGAACTTATCTGCTACGTCATCTACAAAAACTATTTGATCGTTTAGGCTATCAAGAAAATTGATTACCTTCACAAAAAGTTACGAAAAAATTACGCTACGAAAACTTTACCCAGACTTTTTTAATATGTCAAGTAGATATCTAATTTTTTCAACTGAAGTCATATAATTTTTATTTTCAGGATATTCAGTATGGAGAAAAAAACAATTATATTTAGAAGGCAGTTTTCCAAGCTGCCAAGGATCTGTTTCTTTGCTTGCCTTTGTTTAATAATTATAATCTTTATTAGGTACCTCATAAAATTCAAAGTTATCATCAGATTCGGGATTTTTTTTAATGCTTTCTCTATTTTAATGTATAAACATTATTATATTACTTACATTATGCGAATGTTATTCTCGTACCTGATGTTAATATCTTGATTCGGATAGTTATTAATGAAAGCAACCGAGTGTGATATGCTGATAGAAATAACAAAGGATGGTTTGCCGTTAATGCTTTAAAGATAGAATTATCTGCCTTTACCATTTATTATAATCTTTCGACGAAGACGTTTATTTGATAGAGCACTACATAGATACAAAAATATATTTACAAAAATAACATTGTAGAGCTACTAAGACAAAACATATTTTTATGATTTATGGTCCCATGGCTACAAAGATCGAGTACTTCCATCGAACGGTATCCACTTAAGCCGTGCTCAAAGATCACTAATACTTTTCTCAAACCCATTTGAAGATGTTTCACTTAAAATCGAAGTAGATACTTGAACTCTCGTCTTGGTCCGTTTGAAAATGTTTAAAAGAACGGTTCACAATATCATCGACCTGGTTTAGTCGATCTCAAAGACGTTGCTAAATCGTTATGGTAGGTATAGATTCTATCTATTGCCTTTGCAATATGTTTTACAATTTATGTTGCTACAATAAGTGATAATAAAAACAATTTAACTGTTACTTTGGTTCCAACTAGAAAGCCAAATCCATCGCTCTAGGTTTTAAGAGCATGCAGATCGATGTATTGTTCTGAAAGCAATTTCAGGAAATTTATCTGAACCGATGTAAACAAATTCGTCTTTATTGCAATGGAATAAATTTGATTACTTTGGTTCTGTTTCTTTCGTTTTTTTCTTGCTTTCTTTCTTTCGTTCTTTCAAAGTGTTTCTTGGTATTTGTGTCAGTCAGTGTTGCATATCATTACTTATCATACTCAGTGTTGCATATCATTTTTTTTATTTAACCTAACATATCTCATGCGGGATACTGGCAGTAGAGCCATGTCAGTCCCCAGAGGTTTTATTGAAACAATTAGGTACTTTGGGTACTCAAATATGAAGTTAGTTGCTTTTGAATGACTGAGTCTTAAGATTTCAAAATCCTTAATTTATTTTTTACCTTGTCATTATCTTGTGAATACAGCGTGTCTCTCTTAAATATTTTGTCGTTTGCTATAAAGAGAATGTATCGCTCATTTTCGGAACTAACTTAGATACACAGTCAGAAATATTTATGTTCAAAACGTAGACCCAACATATTATTTTTTTATGGCTCAAATAATAGAAAATGGTTTCATCTCAACCGTTTAACGCAATAAAGATCCATTCCACCTGGCCCCAGTAAGTCATTCCGACCGCACCCACGATCCAACCTCTCAACGCACACATTTACCCCAAAAATATTACCTGCTATGAAAAACCCTGACAAATGTTTCTCAGTTCGTTTAACTGCCTAAATGACGGGAGCAAATCGAGCGACAAATAAGCGTGTGGTAAACATTTGCATATATATTGCCTTGTATCCGTGAGAAGTCGATGAATTTTAAAATCTTGACTGGAGCCTTCTCTTTACATAAAACCTTTTTCGGGCGCACAAGGGTGGGGGAAGGGTGAGTTAGTGTAACGGGGTTGATAAACTGTTATATTATTATGATATTCCGACATGTTCAGTAAGTAACTGTGTTATAAAATTTGCTTGGGTATCATATTTATGGAGAGCATATATTTTTAATTTGCGTGTATATTTTTCAAGATAGCATGTCTTTATTTTTGGTTTTACACCTAGAGCTGTTTACACGTACTTGTTTATTATCTACCTTGATAGTTAAACATAACAAATAACATAATATCACAAACAAGCATAGCCCAAGAATTATTTTATCCGTCACATGAATGTAATCAAACCAGAAACCTCGCTTCGTAGGTAGGGTTACTACCAGAGGCTATGAAATCGGACCAAATAATTTACAAACTTATTTGAGCTTCAACATTAAAATTAATACCGAGTAGGCAGCTACTCATCCAGAAAGCACGTCAATTTTTTAATCTACCACCATTCTCGTAAGGTGCTTTGTCATAGAGGAGAGGAAAATAAATGGAAAAAGAACTTTATCCTACCCATACATTCACTCTATATGACCCGACTCAATTTTTTTTTCATGTATTTTTATATCGTCATATCCTTCGATAAATCTTTCAATAACATGTATTATTTTTCTTATTTAATATTTTTTCGTGGTGTCTTGGCGGTCGGTCGGGTACACGCGATATTTTCCAATTCTATTCATCCCCGGTCCAATTACGATCTAGATTTCCCTCGAGTTCGCCTGTCTCATTTAGTATCGTGTCCCTGTGTCAGAATTAAAAATGTCGATGGATCAATTTGTACGGTTTTTCTGATTATTCTTGTGGTATTTTGTAAAACTCAAGACAGATGATTTTTATTATTTTATGCTAAATTTGTTTTTTTTTAATTTCGATTCATCATATTTGCATTATTTACCTACTGTCCTCTTTTAAGAGACAGTAGCCTGGTGCAATTTTTTTTTACATTGTAACGAAACCATTTCTCTAATTCGATACCAACGCCATCTAGGTTATGTTTTTGAACATTTAATGAAATGGAATTATAAAAGAATCATGTACCAAACATCCAAATCCGTTCATCCATTTAGCGTAAAAGAGTTGCGTATCAAATAGCGTGCAACGCCACTATGTGAGTACTCTACTGCACGTTGGAGGCAAGATTCTAGTTTCAATCTAAGGTGTCAATAACAGTATCAGCTGCTGTTATTCGTTAGTAAGGAACTTAGTAGTTTACGACTACGTTGTACGACACAAATTTTTGACATAAATATCAGACTTTAATGTCTGTACTATTTACACTTATATACGGAACTATAACTTAACGGTTGATGCGACACTAATTATCGTGTCGCAATATTTTTTTCATTTACAGATACGCATGTTCATACAGAGACATTCGATATTATGATGTCAGTGTGAGTGTACCGTGTACAGTGTCGTAGTCTAAACAGGCCCTCAGTGTGGACTTTGAGACTGTTAGTATAGGTTATATTAGTTTGTAGTAAGTAAGTTAGTACTCGTTTTTGTCACTAAATACGTAATCATTAGTAAATATTTCAATGGGTTGAGAATAGATAAAATTGAACATGTTATTATATTATTCTGTATGAAATAAACTTAGCTAACGGACTCAGGCTACTGAACTAATGATGATGACTATTATCATTACTGCATCAAGCATCCTTGTGGATGCTTGCTTTACTTCCGCAGTGGGTTTCGCTAAGTTAGTAGTGCAAGATGAGTTTTTAATTAGGGAAGATATTGTTTTTAAAATATGTGCCGAAGAGTTGTTTTCGCCGGTACATTTTCTGCTTCAGAAAACGCTTTCAGCTTCAAAATATTTACGGTAATATTCATGAAATACGCACCTGAAAATAGTAAAAAAGTTCGAATTAAGAACGGTCAGTAGCCGGTAACAAAGAACTCTGGTAAATTAATCTGATACGTAGGATGTACGAGTATCGTCACGAGAAATGTAACGATTTTTTTGTGATGGCCAAATCGAGCATATAACAAATAGAACGGTATTGTTATATTATGTTTTGTTCGAAAACAAATTACGCCAAAACACTGCGCCGATCGCTGCGCTCTGATTGGCCGACACACCGCTCATTGGTCACTTGTTGGTGCGGTACTGTTTTAAATTATCATTTATCAGTAACAAACCATAGCTCACATTACTACTTACTCTATTTGATTAAAATATGTTCGATGGATGGTCCCAATCACACCAGACGTCACTATTAATCGAAATCTGCCAACATCGACAAATAACTACTTTGTTTTCATTCTAATTAAGCAACTGACTAAAACCTCCCAAACTACTTTATAACGTACAAACTGCGGATTGAACTCCACACAAACAAATTAAACCCTTACCTTTGAACCTCGCGCCACAAACTTTTGCATTACCACTTGGAGGCAGCCACGGAAACAAAGTAATTCGATTTCCACAACAAACTTCCACGTTATTTAATTGAACTGCAAATCCATTGCGATAAATCGAATCAAATTAAAAGATATTTTGTAGCAACTGTAAACTTTTAGATATTTTGACAGTTCAATAAAACATGGCAGAAATCCGTGTTGAAGGTAATATGACTGTAATTTAGATCTCAGGTAAGAGTGGAAAAAATCCCGGTAAATAACCTAAGGTAATTTTAAGTTTGTCTGCGGTAAGCAGAAGAGGGAGACATCATACGCATTAATTGGGAAACGGTGTTAATTCGTCCGTAAATTCCAAGGTGACAGAAATATTACTTGTTTTTAACTCTTAATTGCAAAATAAAATAAATTGGAAGTTATTTTCTGAACTGGGAATTGTTATTGTTACATTATTATATTTATGTAATGGGTTGGATCGTTTGACGACCCTTCGCAAAACATGCATCTCACCCCGTAAGTTAAAGAGGCCTAGAGCACACTCCACGCTGCTCCAGTGCATTATAGTAAGAATAATAAATATTTAATTTTATGTAACAAGGATGTGAATTAATCTTTCGGGAATCAGAATTTGAATATAAACATGGATTGTTTTAGATATAAACAATACACATAGGTAGGTACTTAGTATTATTGTCCAAAAAATTTACCTACATACTCAAGTAATAATCCATAATTCAAATGATTATTGAATTTTCTGCGTCTGAAATACGATAAATTATGGTGATACCCCGAAAAAAAATCTTTAAATAAATTCATATTTTACCACGCGATATTGAGAAGTTGAAGAAAAATGTTGCGCGAGTTTGCTTAGGTTTTGCTTTATTTTATCACTAGGAAGCCGCCCTCGCCTCGCTTCGGGGAAATAGGAAAATATACGTATTGCAATAATAGTAGTGGCGTCTTGTATGTTATTAGAATATCCATAATTATAGGTATTACTTTTTTATTATTACTCAGGAAATGTTTGGTGTCCTATGCATACTCCCACGCGCTTATGTAATTATTTTAAAGCTATTTTATGAGCTTCCTAGGGTCTTAAAATTTAAAGTCTTCAAAATAAAATGTATTCTGAATCAATTCAGAAGTTAAGCTTGAAAATATAATGGACACTCAGACAGAAACTGACAGAGTTATGTTCACATTAGTAATATTCATGTTTTATCGATAACTGACATGGATTCTGAAGTATTTTTGATTTCAAAATCTTCAAATTTAAGTTTTAATTTAGAAAGAAATGTTCTAAAGAGAGTTTTTAAAATCCCTTTGTAATTTTAGATTTCCTCAATGAAGCCTTTCAGTTCACAAGACAGGTTGTCTGCGCGCTTTCATGGAAATTTCAATAACTGCGAGTTGGCTGACGATGTAAACTGACTCCAGTGTTTGAAAGAATATGGGGTTTTCCTTTTAATATTTCATACCAGTATTCCTATTACCTTGATATACAACTTGCATAAATATAAAGTACCTAATGCATTAAATTTTTTAAGCCAAATTAATATTCCTTTTAGTACTGAAAAATAAAGTGAACCTCAAAATTATAGCTTATTTTTTTGTAATCCACGTTCAATTCCTTTGTTTTGACACCTTACTCGATAGGTTTAGTTCTCTTTTTAGTGAAATAACTGTTATTTCGCGCCGAAAATTCACTAAAATAGATTTTTTTGTTTCAAACACCTATCTAAAGATGATTGTTTTTTACGACGAATATAACGAAAACTATGGAAATATATCAACAGAGCTATTTTGATGATATGTGGTTCTTAATAATAAAACAAACATACAAGAAGCATGCTAACTACACAACCTTACACTATCTTGGCAGTTAGTGGAAAAAAAAGATTTTCCGAATACTCTCACGTAAGTTTTAGAACTCCTAGATCCATGTGGGAAGATATTAGCTCTGTCGAAACGACATCTCACATTGGATGTGCATTTGACTTCGGTTTTCCATTTATTGGAGCGTTTAATGTTTTGACAGTTTCGGTGCCGAAGCCAACGATATTGGAATATATGTGGATACCCAACCTCTCGTCTCGGTAGCGTTTGCTCGTGACAGAGTCTCAGGAATGATTGCATGTCAGTGAGAAATGTCGATTGCATTTGTGTTCTATTTCTCCTATACGAGTATAGAATAGTAACTACTTGAAATATCTCTATGAACTAACTAGCTGCCTCGCTTCACCTCGGGAATAATATCTCTATAAAAATAACTACGTTAAAAACAACCGACTTCAAAACTGAAAAGTAAAAAATAATAAAGGTTTATATTAATTATA
>DWKA01002374.1:0-10742 GCA_018249155.1 Panoquina ocola ocola
ATGTCAGATAGTATGAAACACGTCGTATCTGCGCCGTATCCGCGCCACGCCTTACGCTGTGTGCGTCCTCCCTTACTTCACAGAGTTAGTTTTTCTTAAATATTCCCAAAACTCTTAGTAAAATTTTAAACTCACTTTTGGATATTGCTGCAATATTTTTATGAAAATATCCTATAAACTGAATGCATATACATTATCTTTATTCCCCATCCCGTGGGAATATGCAATATTATGGAAACATCAAATTATCCTAAAAATACTTGTGGTCATATTGGAGCCCTCATTTAAGGGAAAAACATATCTTCTCTTTATTCAATAACATTAAATTAATAAAATATTCTCTATCAAGTAAAAATTTCGAAAAATGAAGCCATAACACTTGTCTTCAAAATGGATGTTTGTTTCCAATTGTTTAGCTTTCTGAAGGAGAGCTATTCTATTCTTGGGTAGCTACATTATTCTTGGATTGGTAAATGATAATTATGTCGTTCAGTTATGACACAACCAGTGGCGTAGCGTGCCTTGGCGGGGCCCCGTATAAAAAAATTGGCGGTAGCTACGCCCCTGGACACAACTTTAAAGAATGTTGTAAGAAAACAGAAATGAACGATTTTGTTTGTTAGGTACATTTTAATATCATTGTATTGTATTTATTTAGGCCCACACAGTGACTCAAACCATAGAGAAAGTATAATAATAAAAAGTTTACAATAAAAATTAGGTGCGATCAGAATCGTTTACTTTCAAATTATGTGAAATTTTAATAAAAAAAATTAAATAATATGGGTACCTTTTCTTGTAAATAAATATTTGATTAATATTCACAGGGTTTATTAAATACATTGCTACTTTTGTATACAGATTACTTTATTAGTAAAATTAAAAGTATTATTTGCAAATTATTTCAAAATTACCGCCCAAAACTTCGATCGGCTGGCGTCGTATGACGTAACGTTTGACTGACAGATAAGTTTCATTTCACTAATCAATTTGCCAAATATATGTAAAAAAGAATGACATGTTGGACCTGTAAAGGAAATTAGTATTTCAAATATCTTTAATAAAATTCAACGCATATTAATGTATTATATGAGGTATTTATATAAAATACATTAATACTAAAGTGAAAATACAAATAAATCATCAAATTAAAAATGAAACGGAACGCAGGGTGAACATCGCTTCGCATCAGCTGTTAAGCAAAAAAAAAAAATAACGGGAAATCGACGATGGAGATTGGTCACACCGACGGCCACATCAAATCTGGGGGTCTAGCGTGTGACCCTTTTATTTCTATCTGCAATAAAATAGCTGTGTAATCTTAGATAAGTTGTGCGTGGTTCAAATTATTGTACGAAATTTTTTAGTGTAATTTATGTGTAAAATATGGAACGGGCGCACGGAACAGAAGTGCACGGGTGTGGCTCGCCCCATTCGTCGGACATAACGCTAAATATACAAACGACGACTGGTGGTAATTTCTCCATCAGCTTGAACATTAAACACACCGTAGAACATTTGAAGAAGCTAGTGTCTAAGAAATTAAAGGTATCAAAGGATCGACTGTGCCTCCTGCATCGCGAAAGGTAAGGGAGGCGTCGGACGCCAAGCCTCTATTGTTAAACATAGGTATCACGGAAATAAGTTGCGTCGATACGATGACGCATCCGCGTCTTTTGATTTTCTAAAGACAAAATGTTTTTGTTTGTAGACAACTGAGGGATGGGACGCTGGAAGAAAATGGTTTGCTCGACGGCTCGCGAGTCATATTGCTGCCGAGCGTCGAGACGGGCCTCCTGGTACGTACGTCACGCTATTTCGAAATCTCTTATTTCATGCCCCATGACAATCACGTGTTTCATAATAACATGCAATTAATCAATAACACTTGATAATAGCTTTAACGTTAATCGTTCTTAATGGTCGTTTTCAGAGCCAGAGACCCGAAAATTCCGTAATGCAAGCATTGGAGTCGCTCAATGACACACAAGTGAATGACTTCCTTAGTGGCAAGTCCCCCTTAAATCTGACCATGAGACTGGGGGACCACATGATGTTGATTCAGCTGCAGCTTTCCACTCTAAATTCCAGTTCTTCTAGTAATTCCCGCTCCTTGAGGACCTCCACTCCGGCAAAAAACTCCACATGTATCCGGACTAAGTGTGACTCAAGGGAATCCTCTAGCCCTCAGGCCACTCCCCAGAAAGTACCGCAGGCAGAGAACACTACACCAGAAAGTGACAAAACAAATCAACAAGGAGATGACAAGGATGCTATAACGAAAAAAAAATTTGAAATGTTAGAGAATGCATCACAGTTAATTGATGACTTGTTGTCAGCAACTGAACAAAGATATGCTGAAAAACCTAAAGAAGAAACACCAAAAAAGGAAGAGTTAATACATTCCTTAAACCGCACTTTATCTGAGCTATCTGATACTTCTGGTGGAAACGAACAGTCCCCTATAAAATCCCTTTCTAACCTGGTGTCTAGTCCAATTAATGCATCTACAAATCAGGAAAGAGAAATGGAAATATTTGCAAACTCTGTAAAGAGTACGCTATTAGACTTATTATCTAAAAGTAAGGTATGCAGTGAAGTGATACCATCCACAAGTGCCATGTGTGACAAGCCTTGTCCCTCAACCTCTTCCCACACTCCAGACAATATGCTTAGCGATGACAGTGATAACTTCACTGACCAAAGTTCATTCCTTGCCGAAAGTACGATTGATGAGTACCCAATGGAGAACCTATTCAATAGTGCAGTAGATAAAGGTTTGTTTGAGGAACAGGATGAATCAATGATGGACAGGGAGATCTCAAATTTGGCCACAACAAGTCATGGAAGTCAAGAGTCTGCAGCCGGCACCTTGCCATCCTTCCAAAGTTTAAATGAGCCACTAAAGAGTAAACGGATCCAGTATTTACTTCACAAGACTTCCAAATTCAAGCATCCCATCGGTCAAACAAAACAGAAAGCATTTATACAGTCTGTCAATAAACATAAAAAGAGAATGCAAATCCGGCAAGATGCCAATATACCACAACCATCTACCTCTAGAAGTGATCCTTTTGTCACAACGGCACCAAAGCCAGTTCCGGAGGCAGTTCCTGTTGTAAATACAGAGGACACAAGTACTCCGTCAACTTCTAAACAAATTCCATTCCGACATCCCGAGGCACCGAAAAAGCCTCAGAGGGACTCACCGACCCCACCTGTAGATACCAAGGCCCTAATAGAAGCCTCGAAAAACTTAACGCAAAAACTTAAAAAGTTGTCTAAAGAGGTGCTTACTAATAAGATTGATCTCAAATCGGGTGAAGAGGCACCACGACCGAGAGTAGGGTCTGGGGCCGTCATAGAATCAATGAGACATCATGGGAAAGGAATATATTCAGGAACCTTTTCAGGAACTCTAAACCCAGCCCTACAAGATAGGTATGTCCAAATTTGCTTTATGTAGAACAATTGTTTTAAACATTTTGTATTGTAATGATTATTATTCAAAACTTTCACAGAACATTTGCTTAGCTTAGCATATTCTTTGTACAAATGTCTCATGTAATTTTAAGACATTGTTCTGAGTAAAATGATTAACAATGACCAAATTTTACATATAATTAAGTAATTTATGAACATTTACATACACATAATGTGAAATTTTAAAAACTGAAATGAATGATTTATCTATAATGACATTGTACATGAATTTCAAGATAAGAATTAATCATAGGTTGTATAAACTCCTAACAGTTTGCACAACTAATGCATGTTTGATTTTTATAATTAAGTGTACTAAACAATCTTCCAATAGTTAATAGTGTTCATAGATGATTAATTCTATTAACATTTTCAGATATGGACGACCGAAGAGAGACATATCTACAATTATTCACATACTGAATGACCTGCTCTGTGCAACACCGGCTATTGCTTTACAGGTAAATACATAGTTTTAATTTGCTTATTAAAAAGCAGTGATAGCCTAGTGGTTTGAATGTTGGTCTCTCGAACAGGAGGTTGTGCATTCAAATCCTACAAGCTCCACTAATTTTAATTTTCTAAAGTTATGTGCATATTACTAGTTAATTATTACTTGATTCGGTGAAAGAAAAACTTCATGAAGAAACCTGCACACCTGAGAGTTCTCCATAATGTTCTCAAAGGTGTGTGAAGTCTGCCAATCCACACCTGGCCAGTGTGGTGGCCTGTACCCCTCACATTGTGAGAGGAGACTCAAGCCCAGCAGTGGGACAATTATGGGTTGTAATGATGATGATGATAAATTTGCTTATAAATAGGTACTAAGTGTTAATAGCTGACAACTGCTAAATGCATCTTTCTTATTGTGATAATGCACTTTTTGGTTACTTATCATAGCCGCTAAAGTCATAAAAAAAAATGGTACTAATTAATTATAATTCAACATTAGCCATTGTGCTGCACTAATCATAAAGTCATTGTAACTGCTGTTTTCTGTGATTGAAGCTAAAATAGTTTTCATGAATAGTACCTACAAGTTTTTGATTTCTAATTTAAAAATTTAGTAAACTATGACTATGGTTAATAGATGTTTAAGAACCAATATTGGTCTAAACCTAAAGTCTTAAAGTTATTTACTCTGCTGTAAGGCGATGAGTCTCATGTTTGATTTATAATAATTTCTATCAATAATAAGTTTTTGTTGATGTCATGAAAGGGGCGAGGGGTTAATACAGTCAATAGAATTCCCAGGTGGAGTTTCTTACTAGGTCTATGTAGGTTATTTAAAAAAAATTAATAAGATTGACCCAGTATGTCATTGCGTTTGAAACATATTATGTAAAGTTTAATTGATTCTTCTTGTATTGCAACTGCAGCGTTTGTGTGATAAAGGCTTGTTTTCGGCTTGTGTGTTTGTGGTTTTACGTTTGTGTGTGTCCATAACACTTGAAGCTTTCACACTTTCTGTGAATGACTGTAACACAGTGTAATAATTTATTTTATTATATAAAAGGTTTTCCCTCTTTTTACACACTTCGGGGGGGAATTCCCGCAAATCCTCTCTAACTGCTCCTCTACACTTCATAAGGAATCTTCACACCAATTTTCAAATTTCTACGTTCAGTAATTTAGCCTATGCGTTGTCCATCAGTCACTCAGTAACGGAAGAGTTTTATATAAACTTACAGATTATTTACTGGTGATTATACGAGTATATATTCTTTTGTATCATATTTATATTTGATGTGTTACTAAGAAACTAAACTTTGTGCAAAGTGGTGGCGTACTTAATATTTTTTTTATACCTAATCGGGATGATTTTTTTTTTCTCATCTACCTATAATATCGGGTATCGTTAGATGTGTATTTCATAATTATACATACATCACAAGTTAGCGAAATATTTAGCTTTTAACTGATAATTTGGAGTCTGAGTCAAGGATCTTTGGTTGAAGAGGTAATCATGCAAGTGGTATACATATAATATAATGAATGTTACGGGACAACTGTCACGGATATTTAGGGTTTTCAAGTTATTGAGATAATAATATACTCGTAGTCGACAGTCGAGTATTAAAAAAAACAAAGGTTTAGTCCGCAAAGTTTAAATATAGCGTTATTTTATGTTCGGCTTAAAGTCCATTGTAAGATAATCTTATCTTTTAAATCCTACAGTTGCTGCAATGAACATAATTTCACCTCCTACTGTACAGAAATACCGGATAACTTGGATAGATATTTTTAATGAACCTTTTGTACTTTTTGCTGTCGAACTTTAGTAATTACTAGTAATTATGAGTTTCTACTCGCTTCGGGGAACGCGATTGTCATGTTGACGAATTGACACTAATTGGTCCGTGCGTGTCTATCGTTAAATGATATCGGACTTTTAGCAATACTTGTGTTGGCCACTGACTCCTCCGATCTACATTAGAGAAGCGTGGTGAATGCTTGTATTTCTCGGAGATAACTTATGCTGTGTGGAATCTAATAAATACTCTTTTATACACCTTAAAACCCTGATACCGTTATTATCCCATTTATTACTACACTTCTGCCACGATATCACCATCGACACCCAATTCACGAGGCCACCCTCTAATTACACACCACTTAAACCATGTCTTAAGTTACTAATTTTCGATTAATATAAGTTTAATCCTATCTACTTTAAGAATTTACACCAAAAAGTGTATTCCGTTTTTCGCACATCGTATAAAACAAAAAAATAAGTTTGTATTTCCTCCTAATTCCAGAAGGAGGCAGAACACTCGTGTTCGAACGGCACAACAGAGGAAACCAAGTGTTCGTTCTGCAGCCAGGCGTGTTCTTACGGGCAGTGCGACGGGCACCCGCCGGCCGGGCCGCCGGGGGTGCCGCCGGGCGCCTGCGCGTGTGACCAGACCTGCAAGAAGTGCGACACCGCAAAAACTCTAGCCCTCGAGAACTCGAAGACCAAGTGCAAGCTCGAACGACTCAGGCTCGTCATGCAACAGAAGAAGGAGAGACGCGAGGCCCGGAAACTTAAGACCGTGCCGTACCCCACCGCGCCGCCCAAAGCCATCACGCCTGAACAACCCCCTGCCCTACAGGAGGAGATCGAAACCGTCGCCTAACTGACCCGACCAGATTGATTCACCTCGAGCAGTATTGCTGTACATGATGCACTCAGTTTTACGAGATTCGATTCGGTTGACTCGAAATGAGGGGTGAAGTGAAACGCGCGTCGCCCGTTTCGTCTCGCTATTCACACGCAAATCAATTTAGAAGTGAACCGCTGTATTATTTATAGTTTGTTACGGAACGTTGACAATGCTTTCGTCTGAAAGCTCCATGCAAATTTTATTGTGAACGGAATATGCGAAATGTTGACTGTGGCGCGTACGATTTACGAAACCGCTTGCGAAATACAGACGTCGATGTATGGGTTTCGGGGAATGATGTTGGTATGCGCGGACACTTTACTTCGACGTTCGACGCGACTTGACTACGGGCGGACGGAACCCGAATATATTCTAAATTACCATTTACTATAAGTTTGGATCGTAGACGTAAATATTAAGTGCTATTATATGCATGTACAAATGATAAAAGATAACTTAGCGAAATCCTAGTTCATAGTAATCGCATAAGGTCTCCCATGGTTGCCTGGTGCGGCTTAAATAGATTTTTGTTGTTATATTATTTAGTTTATATTTTATTTAATCGGGTCAGTCAACTTTTAAGAAGCTTGTACGTAGTTAAATTTTTGAAGTATCTTTTCTTTACTTTAAATTTTGGACTTAAGTTTACTTTCACTTTTTACATGGAATTGGTTGTTGATGTATGAACACCACTTTTAAGATTTGGTAACTTATTG
This sequence comes from Panoquina ocola ocola, assembly GCA_018249155.1. NCBI lineage: Eukaryota > Metazoa > Arthropoda > Insecta > Lepidoptera > Hesperiidae > Panoquina > Panoquina ocola. The sequence goes on from DWKA01002374.1 coordinate 7,346, forward strand.
GGAAAAACATAAAAATTCAAGTTGCTTATATCCGACTTTCCTACACAAAATATTATTAGTAATTGGCACTGTTATTTTTAGTTATTCCTTGTTTACTTTTTTCCTTTCAAAAATATGTTGTTTAAAATAAATGTTTTCTTGATTATATTGATTTCGTTTAGTTTTTTGGTTGATTACATCGTTGACACACAGACGTACCGTGAGAATATGGCACACATACAACTATACAATATCACACATAACAGTCCTAATATAGTACACGGTTAAGAATTATCTCTACGGGACATAGTGGTAAAGTGCTTTCGATTATAAAGTATCATTTTATAACTATAATTAAAATTTAAATATAATATAAAATACATTAATACTACTAAATTAAGAACTTGCAAAATCAATATTTACATGTACTTATTTAAGGACAAAACATTAGCTTACACTGTTCAATATATTTTGCAAGCTTGCGACCTAGTCTTTCGATAAACTAACGTTTGGTTATTGAGGCCGCGTTTACATAAACATTCTTCCATATAATATGGTGGTAAGCAATATTTGTCGCTGTGGGCCTTATTAGGTCGCTCGAAGTTTAAACAAATAAATATACAAAGGCCTGCAGTATTGGTGATCAGTCTGAAGATAAGTATGTAGCTCGTACAATGCGTTGTAAAGATTGCGAAAACACTGAATCTAGAAAACGCAGTATAATTTTGATTGCTTGGCGATTTATTTATTGCATCAGCTAAATGTTATTTTCGCACGTATTTAATTATATGTAGCGTGTGTATGAATACGTGAATTTTAAGAGTAATGCAGGCACGTAGCATGGTTTGGTATAGTTAAAAGTTTATAGAGACAAAATGAGCAAAAAGCTCATATAATAATTACTATATAATTATTATATGAGTTACAAATATTTTTTTCGAAAGGAATACTGTCAACGTGAATGAATATTTCACAACCCACACAAAAAAAGTTTAAATAATAGGACTGCAAAAATTCACTTTTAAACCACTAAATTGTAGGTTTTAAACATTTTACTAATTTTGACTGATCACAACTGCACGTTTCTGTATTTTAGTTGTCTTTCGTATATTTTTCTAATGTTAAGCGGCCTCGTTTAATAACATTCGACGCCTTTCGAGGTGCCGCTCAAAGCAATAAAAGCATAGTAGGTGATAAGGCTAATGTGACGAATGTAGCGACACAAAATCGTTTATTTTCATAAAAAAATGTTCAGGTGAATGATCCTCGCAACTTATAATTTACAATACATTAGTAGCGCAGAGTGATAATAATGAATTAACATTTATAAATCTACGGATATGAAGTTTAAGCAAATTTAACTTTAAACCGTAAGAGCCACTACAATAAAGTTTACTGGTTTGTTTAATGAATTATGTATTGCATAGTGAAAAATATATTTTTCAGATTGTAGAAGTTGCTTGCAAATTTATGCTAGTAAGTTATTCTGGTGATAACAAGTTATAAAATAGATGGTCACTGCCAGGTGATGTATTTTAGCAGTTTTAAGAATATAGTTTGGTCTTGGAGTTTGTAGCTGGAACGTCCGACTTCGAAACTTGTACCGGGAAATTAATTAAAAAGGAACTTGACTACTCGAGGAAGAAATGGGAGTCTGAGCTAATGTTTATTAGTTACTGACGTTATAACAGTGTTCGAAGATCTTAAAAGAGCCTGCTAGATGAAAGTTCTTATAAAGAATGTTAAAATGCAAAGCAATAAACGTATCCTTACATTTCCAATGCAAAGTGCCTCTCGATGTTTAGCGATACATATACATAACTAAATATTCTGTGTTGTGCCATATATGTGATTTATATTCATATTTGTAAAAGTGATGTTGTATGCCGGCTTTATATTTATTTTGTAGCGGTAAATTCAAGAAAGATTATTCTTAATTAAATATCATTCGAAACTCGCTGGAATTTGTACACTGTAGCTACTACTGGTGGACCTCTAAAATCTTACAAATTTTAGACTAGAAAGTAAAGTCCAGTTGCCTAAAATCGACGACACTTTACATTGCAAAGTTATCATGCTAACATAATTAATTTACTTTGTCCTATAGGTAGTACATGAATTAAATGAAATAAAATCTTAACTGAACGTAATAAGTATGTCTGCTTATAAACGTATTATAAACTATCACGTAGTTAATTTTGTTCTGGATTCGACTCCTGACCGGGGTGTGGTACGAAAAATTATTTTTCGCTGCTTTTCAGATGTTTGTGTTGTAGAGAGGTTAAGCCTAACCATTTCCTAGAGTAGGAATGTAGTTTGTAGAATACACATTTCTAGATAATGAGCTAAAGTAGGTACGCAAATACGCACTAATATATACAGACGTATAAAATTCAGTCGCGTTTCGAATGAATTTAAACTGAGATCACATATATATAATTTTTGAAATATACTAGACCGGATGTAAATTAAGTTATAAATGATCTTTAATATACACAGTAACTACTTATTCATTTGTTTACGCATTTTATTTGCTGTTGTTTGTAAATAAGTTTGTTACCATTTAGTAAAGGGTTTTGTTTAAAGTATCGGCCGCTAAATTTTAATAGGTTTGTGGTGGTGAATCGTAAATATAAATATTGTTTTTGTCCTTGTACTTGCATGTCTAGTAAGGAGAATAAAGTTGCATAACAAAAATCTAAACGTACGTTGTTTTTTCAGCCTTTGAAAATCCCTGTTTACATCGGTTGAAAATAATAATAATGTTAACAATATAATTACCTATGTAATATATCCTATGAATTGTTACAAAACGGAAGACCTGTTTATTGAATTATTTAATCAGAAACCATTAAAATCGTTAAATAATTATCATATTGAATATATATAAATAACTTCGTACTTATTATAAAAACTTCATATATTAATGAAAATATTTTATCAATATTAATATTATGTAGTACCATCCTAGTTATTGAAAGTTAGCTGTAAAGTCTTGAAGTACATCAGAATTTTCCAAAGGTTTCTGGTAAAAGAAACTATGAAGTTTAAAAAATCAATTCCATTTATTCATTATAATATCTATTGCTATTATCTACGATAACTAGTAATGTAGTTACGCTATATCTTCAGAAAAACTATTTACACCAACCAACGCGGACACAAAACAAGGGAAAGACAAAAAACACGTGTACTTCTCGTAAATTATTTTTATTTTATTATATAAAGTTCCTCTCATATAAATAGCACATAACCCACACGTCAAACACACGTCACACCGACCGCCTCGCCGACCCTACGGGAGGACGCACACAGCATAAGGCGTGGCGCGGATACGGCGAGTTTCATACTATCTGACATGAGTCAGACGTGACTGACGTCATTGACTCATGTCAGATAGTATGAAACACGTCGTATC
>DWKA01002375.1:0-10742 GCA_018249155.1 Panoquina ocola ocola
TGGCGGCCATGGGATGGGATCTTAGACTAGACCATTTTACGAAAAACTGTCAAAGAGCAGTATTCCTAATTTGAATTGCAGGTGAATCATCCTTACATTCATAATAATATCATATTATGATTCGTGTAAAGCTTCCATTTTAGACCCGCAGTTCAACGAATACTTTAGAACGCAACGACGTGTCTGGTGCTTCTCGTATAACTCAATTTTAAAAAATGAGTACCTCACCTATTCTTAAAAATAAAAGTGGTTTGGTAATACATAGCGGAGAGAGAAAAGTAATTTACAATGTTTTTAAGTAGGTACTTTGAACAGCGTGATCTAAATACGACTATGGACGTTTTAGTACAAAAAACAGCAACAGCATATTTGAATATTTAAATATATTAAGTCAACAGGACTTTTATTAATGTTAATAATTTTTTTATAAATCAATTAAACTTAATTTTAAAACAATTTGTTTGTATTATAAACATAATAACCCCTTTACCCTGCAGTGGCACTGATGACTCACTGCATTCTTAACGCGAATGAACTATAATGTAATAATATGAATAGTAAAAATTGCCAACTAATTAATTTCCCTATTTTAATTAATTAATAGCACAAGGGGATGAGCCTTGTATTCAACAAAAATAGATGGTAAGTGGTCACGCCGCCCTTTCGGACAGACGCTTAGTCAGCGCGGCGACGGTCGCGCCAGCTCTTATACAGGCGCCGCGGTAACATCGTTAGCGTGATTCAGAAATAAGGACAACGCCATCTAGTAGCATATAGTGGAACTACTATTAATACCACACCACATTCTCGTCATTTTTTTAACATTTGGCATAATTTTGTTTTAATTAATTAACCTATATTTTGTTGTTCTTCTGTACTTAATGTCGTATTTCGTAATAATATGTTTGTTATTGTGATATTACGTACGAGTAAAATATTTTCTTCTTCTAATACGCATGGAATTTCAGTAATGTTTCATAATCAGACGTTTTAAATAATATTGCATATTTTTGAAGCGTGTAAGGAAGTTTAACGTGGTAAAATAAACAGATTGAGTGCACGTTGTAGGCATAATACGAGTACGTAATTATAAAGTGAAACGTCTCAACTATTGAACACTTGAATTTTAATTCACTTGTGTTTTATTCTATCTAGTATGTTTTTTTAATCAAAATACTATTTATATTTAGACACTGTAAGTTTCCGCTCCCTATTACATTTTCAACCCTAATTGCTATAAAACAACGAACTGTGTTCTGTATTCTACCACAAACACCAATGAAAGCTAGATATTATCGTGTTATTGTGTAGTTTGTGTTATTGCAAACAGAATGTATTTCATAAAATTGACGCCCGCGCTGGCTCTCGGAGGAAATATATCGCATTCTATCACGTGAATAATAACTGTATTAATCATATTTTACGTTATTTTTATAATAGGTAATTATCCATTTAAGTAAGTAAAAATATATCTTTCATAATGTAGTAGCACGAAATTAGAACTAATTTCATTAATTAAAATTTCAAAGATAAATAGAAAATGTATTGAAGTATTATTTTTAATAAAGACCTAACTTTAAAATGTGGAGAAATGAGGATAATAAAAAAATAATCTTTTAGGAACAAAAATCGTGTAAACCAAAAATAATATGTTTAAAAATATTTTCCAAGCCCTACTTATTACTACTCTGGTCTTACGAGGGTGATCACTCAGACGTATACACTTTTTTACACACTGTATACACCCTTAAAATTAAACTCCCCACGCTCCCCCGGTGCCCACACCCGCTACGTTTCCCACTCTCACCCCTGTCTCCCCATCTCTTCAAAGTATTTTCTACTCATACGTATACTCAGCAATATATTTTTCCCTTATAATAAGACTAAAGAACTTTCATCATACAAATTTTACCTTAACAACAAAAACCGTCAAGTGCGAATCCTCTTAAGATAAGGAGTTCTGTATCATACATCTGCATCTGTATATGTCACATAGACCCTCGTTATAAATACAGATACATAATTCGTGCCGCGCTGACAACGGTCTCTTGACGAAAATAAATGGTCCTTCGAGCCTCCCACATGGTCTTTGTAACAGTTATTGCGTAGCCTAACTCTTTAGCTAACGCTTAATGCGTGCTTCTCGCAACTTTGTAGGGCTTTAGGGTTCCGTAGCCATCTGGTAATAACGGAACCCTTGTCATAGTGCTTTCATCGTACATAATTGTCACAACCATTATCTTCTCAGACAATAGCGACTGAGGCGATAATTAGTTGAAGTAAACCTAATTTATTAACCTCATAAAGAGCGTTGAACTTTTATTTTTTTAACTCCAGACAACTGTGATACAGGTATACCCAACATCTTAATCTAAAAGTTTTACTTTTTTATTAGTTTTTTACTAGCGATCTCTTCCACATAACCTTTAAGACAGACAACATAGATTGGTAATTTTGGTAAACTTGGGCGCGGCGGAATGATGTCTCGACAAAATTGAATATGGTAATGTTGGTTTTCAGAGGACCGAACCTTTGGAATAAAAGGTTCTCGAATGACGACCACGTCTCGACAAAAGGAGCAAAGGTCGCCTCCCGACAAGATTGACTGACGATCTCAAAAAGACAGCGGGAAACCGCTAGATTCAGAAGGCACAGAAGTGGGAGTGGCGCCCACCTAAGGCCTATGTCTAATAGACAAAAGGTTGACTGATATAATGTTGGTGTACCTTGGGCGTGATGGATTGCTACCTGGACCGATCTGAAGAAGACAGCGGGAACCCGCTGGATTCAGAGGGCTCAGAACCAGTCGGAGTGGCACCAATTAGGTGAGACCTATGTCCAATAGACAAAAGGCTTATTGATAGATTGTTCCAGTCGAAGTAGCGCCAGTTAGAGTAGGCCTAATTAAATGGTCCTTCGAGCCTCGTACATGGTCTTTGTAACTTTTATATCGTAACATAAGTAGACAAAAGGCTGATAGTATGTTGGTGTACCTTGGGCGTGGTGGAATGGTGCCTGGCCGCGGCGGAGTGCGCGCGGCGCGTGGCGCGGTAGTGCAGCCGCCGCAGCGCTCCGCCCAGCCGCTCGGGGGACTCCTCGCCGCGCGCCACCGTCATGCTGCCGTCTGCGCCTGCCAACACCATCTTGTTATAAATTGACGTCGTTAGCTCAAAAGAGGATCTACTAAACAGGATTCAGCGCACGCCGCTATAAGAGATTAGTGTCCAAAGTGTCGGAAGTTCTAAGCTACCCGAAGGTCTTCTGACATGCGTTAACGGCTACTATCTATGATATCAATCGGAACTGGTGTCTTTACGTGCCCTCTGAAGTTCGGAAGCGCTCAAAAACTTGGCCACTAACTGTCACTCATCCCACTATTGATCGCGCTACGATGTTTTTAACTTTTTTTACATAGAATAAGTCAATACTTGACTATAATCTCACCTGATGGTAAGTGGGATAAAGTCTAAGATGGTAAGCGCATTAAAAGCCTACTCGGTCTATACCAGTGAGTATAGCTTTATAACAAGTACCAAGCAAAATTAATGTTATCGAAGTACAAACATGATCCAACGTTCCGACGTACCGTGCGATAAGTAAATGTTAAAATATTCATACGGTCCCGGTGTCCATGCATCAGGCTCGTACGTCGCACGTCGTAACGCGGTCCCTGGCTGGGCGCCAACACGCGGGCCACGACAAACAACGCCCTGACCTATATCTGACCCCGTGACGTGTGATTACAATAACATAATGATTGATATGATTGGACAGTGATAGCTTATTGGCTTGAATATTGGTCGCTCAAACGTGAGGTCCTGAGGTCGAATCCTGCACGCACCTCCAATTTTCTAAAAGTTATGTGCGTATTACAGGTTAATCATCACTTCGTCGTGAAGAAACCTGCACATTTAAAAGTTCTCCAATATGTTGTCACAGGTGTGTGAAGTCTGCCAATCTGCACTTGGCCAATGGCCTATGGCCTGTATCCTCACATTGTGAGAGGAGACCCGAGCACAGAGAGATCACAGATGTGTTACCTGCGGCGAGTTCAGGGGAGGGTCGAGACGATTGGATCTTGGGAGCTTGATGACGCCCATCCGACTGGAACAAACGATTAACATTTCAAAAAGGCTGTACGTTACAATGTATAGTCATGGGTGAGTATTGTGGCAAGAGACTGAAAGAGAAATTAGATGCGCAGAACTCGTTTGCTCTGTTTTTTGTTTTGCGTATCCAATTGTCTTATTCAGACTCTTGCTAAGTTCCGTGTTCATTACTATACTAGCATTATTGTTAGGGAGGACGCACACAGCGTAAGGCGTGGCGCGGATACGGCGCAGATACGATGTGTTTCATACTATCTGACATTGAATCAGACGGGACTGACGTCATTGACTAATGTCAGATAGTATGAAACACGTCGTATCTGCGCCGTATCCGCGCCACGCCTTACGCTGTGTGCGCCCTCCCTAACTCTGTTAGCTGTTAGCCTGTTCCGCCTTGTTTGTGTTATTGTATAAGGTAAATAACTTGTATAAGTAATATAATTACCTAACTTCGAATTTTCTTGGGTTATTTCTTTTAAACGGTTACGGCCTGGGTCTTTTCTAGTAACATACTCCTACTGTAATTAAAAACTCATCACTACAAAAGTACAAATAATCATCATTTCAATAACATTTACAAAGATGTCACAAACATACGAGCTAACTTAGGAAAATCAAGTAAAATTGTTACAGTATGAATTTCATTTCGTTGTTACAGGTGTATATTAAATAGCAGGATGTCTTAGCCATGACTTCTTAGTATTCTATAAATGATTATAGGTACTTGAATATAATATCTAGAAAAACATTGGAATATCGACAAAATATTAGATTACGGTTCTAAGTAAATCAGGAGGGAGTTTAGGAGGAGGAGGTTTGTGCTAATAGGCCTCCATCACCCCCTCCCCGCCCCACAGCCTTCACACTGTATATTATAAACAAGAAGGCTGTTCGATCGCTTAGAAAGCTTATAATGACTTCCGAGAAATGATAACGCTAATTGTACCTAATACAAGCGGTGATTGTTAAGTGCTTTGAAATTGTACCTCTCGTTCGTTTACAAAGGGAACCGGCCGTTTAGTCGAAACAATGTAAAACTTTATATAATTTCCGTGAAATTAAAAAGACATTAAATATAATAATTACAGAAATTTTCTTACAGGTCTCAGTAGGAGTATGTATTTAAAATACGTCACGTCAATATGCGAGTATGTGTAGATGAATTTTATTTACATAAATAAACAATTTGTTATAAACTACATTTTTATTTATTTTCATCAAGTTAGTTGGCACACTCTACTGATTAACCAGAAATGAAAACTTTCCTAGACTAAATAATATTAAACTCAATGTGAATTTCGGTAATCAACAGTGAAGTATTTCACAGAATTGTAGACTCACATCGACAATATACCTACATAATAATATGTTGAATGTTAGCAGATAGCAAACAGAATTCATTCAACTCATTGTTCAGCCCCGCAGTAAATTAAGACAATGATCTTGTATGAATTAGAAAATGAAATTTCTAATTTAATTTACAATTGAGGGCTCGTTCACACAATGAACCGATTCAGTGTAACTCGAATTGAAATCTGTCGAAGGATTAAACGCGCCTTTCATGTTTGGGAGTTCATTGTAAGGCGCAGGTGAATAATATTGTTTTAAACTTAGCTACTTAACTAACTAACTTAGGTAAGGCAACTATTTGTAAAATATTGTAGAGTACTTGCAGCCGGCTATGGAATTTATGGTAACAAATGACAAATAATCTATTTGGAGTAAAGTATTGTTCTACTCTATGAAGACACTTTCCCATCTCTAATTTTAGTTTTTTGATAAAAAAAACGATGAGTGAATAAATTTCTAATCATGAACATCAAAATCAAAATATTGAAATCAAAAATATTTATTCATATAGGTAGGTATTACTGATGCACTTACGCACGTAAATTTTTTAATCTACCACCGTTTCAGAAAGGTGCTGTATCATGGAAGAGAAGAAATAACGATAAAAATTCACAATATCCACCAGACGTCGTTCTATTGTACGAGGTATTGATTAGCTCAAATCTATTAATTTTAGCACGTGACGAGTACGGTAAACTTACACTCATTAATCTTCTTTTCTTTTGCTAAGTATTTATTATAATAATTATTAGTTTCTGCCCGCGGCGTCGCCCGCGTGGAATACGACCGATTCTACGGGATTTCCGGGATAAAAACTGTATTATGTGTTAATCTAAGTTACCCTCTACGTGTGTGCCAAATTAAATGAAAATCGGTTCAGCAGTATTTGCGTGAAGAGGTAACAAATAAAGAAACATACAAACTTTCGCATTTACAATATTGCATCAGTATAACTAGTCTACAGGCTGTAGCTTCACATTTCAAACTCTACATTTAATTGCTCTTTACACATTTCGTTGACGCATTGAATGATGAATGGTAAAAGTTATATTTACATTTGCTTGTTCACTTCGCTTTCATTGCCATCAATCAATCGATGGCTATTAGACGCGACGGCGATATATTCTGTCTTCTTCTATTGTATTTAAAAGAAATGCTTTATAATTCTGCAGTTGATTCTGATATCGCTAACCAAATGATTTCGGGTTTAGGTCCCTGGATGATAATTATGGCAGGTGATTGATTTTCCGTGTCAATTATCCCCAAATTATTATCGTTCTTTTTGGAAAAGCGTTGATGGTGGTTCAGCATACAAAACATACAAATAGCATACATATTCCTATAAAATTAATTTTATCACGCGCTAAGCCCTGTCCATCTGCAAACCCAAAGGCAATATCATTGTGTACATCATTACACATCGAAGGCGATGTGTACCCCGCATATTGTTGACTAGCTGCCCACCCTCACTTCGCTACGGGAAGAATATAGTATATGCTGCTCCTTTCCTATTCATCTTAGCGTGATGATATTATAGTCTATAGTCTTCCGCGATAAATGGGATATCTAACACTGAAAGAATTTTTCACATCGGATCAGTAGTTCCTGAGATTAGCGCGTTAAGCAAACAAACAAACAAACTCTTCAGCTTTATAATATTAGTATAGAAGATATTGTTGCATGACAGAAATATGCTTCCTCAAAATCGAGAGTCAACATTGATCCGCGAATACACGAACATCCTTATGTTTGATAAGCATGTCGCCAAAAATAGGTTCACGACTCTACATTACGCAGTAGAGTCACGCTAGCGCCCTCCGGCACCGCGTGTCACGGCTCTACGTAGAGACAGAACCAATAAATGTCGTACAAGGAATAATAAATTAAGTAGAAAGTGAGGCTTTGTGGACAGCTTTGTAATAACTTTTGATTGATCTAGCAAGCGCTGCTACCTACCATACTGTGGTGGTATGGATTGTCAATATTAATAAATTGCTCTGGTCCTGTACAAACATTTCTAGTTTGTTTCATCTGGGATGTAAATCGCGGGACTCTTCAACAATATTATTACAAACTAACTCTGCTACTGCAGTAGCCTGGTGGATGTGTCTAGTTAATGGGTTGAAGTTTTTTCACTTATTGCATCACTAGTTTCCGCCCGCGGCTCCGCTCGCGTTGGACATGGGACCGCGATAAAAAGTAGCCTACGTCATTCTCCATCTTCCTAACTATCTCCACAAATATAAACCATACCATATAATAACTACGTTGCAACGTGAAAGAGGAACAAACAAACACAATTTCACATTTATAATATTAGTATGGAAGTATGGATGTTACCTTACAACATGGTGTTTACTACAACGGGCCATGACTCGCCGTATGTTTTCAGCGATGAATTCAGCAGACACGTTAATTAATCTTTTAATATTGTAATTAAGGGCGTGCTGATCGCGACTTTAATTTTCAAATTGCTAATGGCTGAATGCCGTCAAATTAATATTAAATGTAAAAAACATTCGAGTTCGGACACGGCGATCCAATTTGTGTTTTATTAGCAATTTAAATGAAATGTAACTAGCTCATATTTTAATTATTTGTTTAAAGATTAAAACTGTACAACTAAGCATGCGATATTGTTTCGGTAAGTAAAGGTGGGGGTGCGTATAAGTATTACATTACTATTATTTATTACATTTATTCCAACTGATACTCACATTTTGCTCACGTATATCAAAAATAACTTGTAGGTACCATTTGGATGACATGAGTCGATGTTTGTTTTATTACTAACGTCTCGACCATAACACCATTTGAAATCATAATTCAAATGAAACATTTGAATTGCCTAGTTTCATTCAACATTAAGAAAAGTAAGTTGACGAAGTTGATTTGACAAATACACGTAATCATTACAGGCTGTAAGTAAAGCTACATCTTGAGCTATAATTTAAGCTTTAACATTAACAAGCCATAACAAAACTTGGTCAAAGCTGACTGTAATTACATTTAGTGAAGTGTCAGTGCTTGGTAACGAGCGCCGCTCCCACAGGAGAGCGCCCCCTAATCCCGCGGACCGCGCCGGAATCCGGACAACTCGTAACCGTAGTACATGCAAATAAGTAGGATATCTTCGTACACGGATTGTAGGGCGCCCGTGTACAATCGTCGCACGAACACTATGTTTAAATATATCGCTGCTAAAGGTGTGCCAATCGTGGCATGCTGCGCCGCTGTACTGCCACGTGTACTTACCTTGACTATGATTTTTACCTTTAATGATTGATTAAACTGAAAGTGATGGCCCTTCTGTTTAGACCATGTTCTCTCGCTCAGGGATTGAGTTGGCCAACTGATTTGTTTGTACTACGCCGCAACCGCCGCCGCTATTGTGCCGGCCGTTCTTCACTCCAGCTGTCACTTAGAGATTACAACACTAATCGATATCGATGATTTACTCAACTAGGTTATAATAAATACAAGTGCTGTATTAGGAATCCTTGTATAAATGGGATGAATTACGCTTAATGTAAGAAAAAATATACATAATTATTGGCAATAATTAACTCATGATTATTGTTAATTAGATTTAAGAAAGTAATTAATTTTACTTGACTTACCGTTCTAAATCACTGTACCTAATTAGTAGTTTGTGTTCATTTAATTACGTTACTTGTTGTCATTGTTCATACTTTCTGTTATATTCTACATCATTAAAACCTGAACATACGTCATAATTATCTAGCTTTTTATACTCGTAATACCTTATTCTATTATCAGTTATGATACTAATATCGCTACAGTATCAAATGAATTACAATATAAAGTAATCGTAACTCATTACTTTTATGTTACTTAACAAGTTATTTAAATAAAGTATTCTAGTTATAAATAAACGAACCGTTGAAATATAATTTCGATGCGACGAAATCAAAATTAATATTTTCACTGCCCAAAGGCGTGCGGAAGTTGGAAATAATTACTAACAGTCCTGATTAAAGGTTAAAAAAATCTAAGTTATAGTCGTAACAGGTCGTTAACTATTAATTGATTGCAGTCGGGGCCTGAGGTAAAGGGGGGGAGCACGTCGCCCCGCCGTCTTTAATATAGTGTTAAAGCTCAAAATTATTTATGCTCCCCCCCTTTACCTCAGGCCGCCTCTGCAATCAACTCGCGCGCGATCTGTCGCACACGCCCTCAATTGTGTAAATTCTATAGCTAATATTAAACGAGTATCTTTTTTATATTATAAACTTGGCTGTTCTTAGTGTCATTGTCGGCCTCAACTGGTTTCGGTGGCGTTCGATATTTGAATAGATAATATCGACTTCAAACACAGTCTGTGGTTTGTCTATGGTTGTTGGAATATGGTGGTTTCAGACAGTATTGTTTTCATGAACTGCGGATGGTGGCAGCTGGCGTGGTGGTGGCTCGATGGTGAGGTGAAGGTCTTCGAGACTACACAGTTGAACAAGTTGAAACATGGTTTGCGATAAGTTAAGGTTTGTCAATAGACAATAACTACATACATAAGAAATAAAATAAAAAGTATTAAGTATGTCCATTCAATATTTTGTCTGCCGATCGGAATATACCGAATAAAACACTTCTAAAATGTATTCGATCATTTAGCTATGTATAATAAGTTTACCTACTTCCGTAACTGGCTTACATAATGATGTAATTAACACCTTACTTACTATTTAGTAGAGTTCCTTAGAGGAAAGTAAACATTTATCGTAAAAGCGCTGTATGCCATAAAGCCATTTATTCAACTAAGTATGTAGTACGTATATAAACAATAGGGAACCTTGCAATTATAATGTTAATGTAATTAATTACATTTTTTACAAAAAAAACTTCATAATAATAATATGTTTGGCTACAAAGCTCTAAGCCCAATAAAGTTAACTTTTCTTTAACACAATCCAATTATGAATATTTTATTCATGTGCGGTCACAGTCGCCTGGCTCGCCGGAAACAGGATATTTTTAAAGTCAGAATAGCGAAATAGGCTCTATTATTACCTGTATTTAGTATCACGTGATTCACGTGTCATAAACCATGATTTATCTATCATTAATAGTAATTTAATTATTATAAGACATTGTAGTTATTAAATAATGACGCTAATTTACAACTATTATATTATATTTCATGATATTTTCATATGGGAACAATTATAATAAGTTTTCATAGCAAATTAATGCCCTGGTGAATTGATAATTTAGCATAACTGTGTAATTTATCATATTTTTTTGCATAATAAATTTTACTTAAAA
>DWKA01002376.1:0-10741 GCA_018249155.1 Panoquina ocola ocola
AGAATAAAGAAGTAAAATATTTCATAAAGAAGTGAAATATTTCTCAGATTAGTTCGGTAAACGTAAGCCGTACACAAGCATTACTTTCACCAAAAAACGTCAAAACCCAAGTACAATTGGCACGCGAGCTTATTGCCGAGTAAAGGGGGGAGCACAAATACTTTTGAATTTAATGACACTATATTAAAGACGGCGGGGTGACGTGTGACGTCAACATTCTCAGCAATGAACTCGCGCGCAAACTATATGTGTCTATGCATAATATCTTAAACACTAGATAATTAACTGGCGTAGTTCAATGAAAGAGCTAGCCGTTGAATTGAACCGCTGTTTTAACCAATTGTTTGCAACGTACACAAGGCAATCGCAATTATTAATAGCAATGCAGTAATACGGAAAGTTATGGTTCGAAGCCTCCGGCGACGGCAAACCTAGAGAATAAATGAACCCCTTCAAGAGGGGAATCAGTAATTTGAAATCCAGATTAACAAACATCAGAAATCGAAATTCAAACGTGAAATAGATTTAGTTGCTTCATTATTAATTTTCATCGACGCAACGTCTTACTCTATTATTCCTATTTTAGATAATTATTTCAACGTTTCTATTCGTAACTTGTTGTTTTTTTTTTGTTTTTTTTTCAACTTCTTTCTTCTCACGTCCATATTATTACACTCTTAGTATTTTTATTGAAGTGAAATATTAGAAAAAACCACTGTATGTATAATAATAATTATTATTAAAAGCAAACATTAATAAACAAAGAATCCTTAAGTTACCACATAAATTGGATTGGATTTACATCGACTGTGAATCATATCTACAGTATACTATCTACATATAAATAACTTATCATACGAAATGACCTCATAAAAATTGGTTGAATTTATTCACCAGATAATTTTAAAGCATTACCTATATAATTAGTTTATTAAAAGCCAAAACCGGGATATCCACAACATAATTCCCGAGTGACAAAACCAAGCACTACGACAAATACCGAGCCGGCGATAAACTTTGAACAGCTCTTGATGTCCATCCAGTACATAGCGTACATAGCGGGGGCGCCCCCTGGTAGTGGGTGATTTACCGAGGGCTTCTGCGACCCTTATCGACTCGTTATGACCATGTGAGGGGCACTGAGGGGTGTTATTGTTGGAGGGCAGAGCGGGCGGGGTGGCGTTTGAAGATTTCTCCCGGGTACTCCGAGGGACATAATATGTTATTATTTTTAGAATGGAATACGTGGCGTTTGCTCCGTACGTGCTTCTAGTGTGATTTCTGCGACTCGACACTTTTACTAGATTGAAAGTGCTATTGTTTTGTTCGTTTATTGGCACAACAAAGATTTATCTTTGGATTTGTGATTCGCTAGTTTATTTTGTTCCAATCAATGTATAACCAGACAAAATTTACACAATGTTATTTACAATATCGTACTAACACATGATTACGAACTAATTTTTTTTAGCTAACTGCAGTCTTTCCCATGATCTTTTTGAAGATTGTCGCAGGAGTCAATCGGCAGAGGTTAATAGAACTTTAAGCTCGTTTTCTATCCCATAAAATATTACAATTAACGCCCGAGATGATAAATGATTATAATTGTTAATTGTTTATTAACCATTCCAATCCAAAATCTTTACATTGAAGATCGAAAATGTCATACAAATCTGTAAAAAAGTGATACATTTGGATGTCATTTGCGACCCTCAATCTAAAGATTTTGGATTAGAATGATTATTAATTTCGGGCGTTAATCAAGATATTTTTACTACTTGTATAGTCATCAGACAAAACGTGGCAAAAGTCTTAAAGATACCTTAGATTCGCAGAAGTCTTTTTGCTCGGCTTTTTGTTCTGCGCATCTCTTTCAGACTCTTGCCTCATTTCAAGCCGATTACTATAACTATATCAAATTTTAGTAGACATAAAAAATTTACAACTTAAAGTGTAACTGGGGCAACTACGCAACTCTTCATAACGCATGACACGCACTTAGCCGGATATTTTAATTTTGTAACATAATTTTTCCATTATTTATCAATCTTATATCTGACTAAATATTGAAAATGGTGAAGAGATAATTCAGCAAATGAATTGTTATATTCCGCGCAATACGCAACTAAATACCATATTCCCGTATTTTCCTCATTCTTTGTAAAGCATCCCGTAAAACCTAAAAAAGGTTTGATTCCTCCAGCATTCACCGCAACATGTTAAAACGTTACCAACCATAATTAAATGCAATGAGTTTTAATACATACATATACTTACCTATATTTGATTTTCGAAATAACGTAAATGTTTTGTTATAATTTAACTACTATAATAAGATATTTATTAAGGCAATTTTTATTCTAAATTCATAGGAAAATCTGTGCGAAGACTACGTTACTTTTTTTACTATAATAAATTACGTTGAATTTGAAAGTTAAAGCTTAAGTATAGAAAACGTTATGAGCTTAGAAATCTATTTTATGATTCATAAGTATAAGTATTTTATTCAGTATGCATTCTAAAAAAAATAATGAAAACAATGAATGAAGAATACCGTAACACAGGATATTTATACCTTCATGTTTTACATAGAAACCTTTCCAAAACGGCTGAATTTAAACTTGGCTGACATAAATATTTAATCTGCAGAATGCCAGACATGTTTCGCAAACCATTGGTCCCAGCAATAAAATTATATACGCCTACCAAATAAAATGACATCCCCTCGAGTTCTGCATGCAAAATTTAATTTTAAAATCCGAGCCGTTTCAATATAGGTAATATTCGGAATTTATGTTCCATGTTCAAATTTGAATGCTGCCCCTGCGACATAAATTTCTTTTGTGCCTACTCTGTGTCAGTTGTAGTTGTAGTGTTTTTAAATAGTCGTTGTTACGAACGTTAGGAATACAATTAAATTAAGTTACCTACCGTTAATTTTGTCTATGGGTAAGAGTACCGGATCGCTGGAATTCGAAGTGAATAGTTAGTTACTCGTAAATGTACCCAATTTTATTTGCTTGTTTGAAGATTAATACGAGGTTGATAAATTAAAACATTTTAGAGCATAGTTAAAAAAACTCTTAGAAAATAACGAAATATATCTAATGATAAAAAATGCCTAAGTACTTAAAAGTATAAAATATGTAGGCAGCATGAAATATAAATAGGCAAACTAACGATTTCAGGAAAAATGTATTTCAGACCTTTAAGTACTAAATTGTCATTACATTTCTTAGTACCTACCTACTTAGTTTCAATGACACTTCGATTAGTTTATTCTTTTTATAAATATTTTAAAGTGCGTACCCACTAAGTTTGACAGATTAGCGATACCAAGTGTCAAATATATGACCTCCTTTTAAAGTCGGTTTATTAAAAATAAACTTAAATAATTTATTCATAAACTGACATTTTTTCACATAAATAATTATGCTAATTCTAACTGCTCACTAAATGAAACACAAATTGATCACCATACAATCGCTCCCTAACAAGAAAACAAACCGAAAGCACATCACACCACAATAATTAATACAATTATTGCCGCGAGGGAAGAAACACCGCGTTAAAGTCGCGTTAAAAGCCAAAGTAATACAATTTTACCGCCTTTTTCTCCCCCACCTAATTACGACTCATTTTATTATTAAAGATCGTCACAATTAGGGCGGTTACACTTAATGAACGATTCACTCCGACCACTGGTTTCTTACAGTTTTATTTCCGAATCTCTTAAAACAACTTACACCGTTTAAGATGAAGTCATTTTCTTTTTAAACATTTTCGTGTTTGTAAGTTCAAGATATCTTCAAGTTAATTATGACTTGCTTCAGTGAAGGAAAACATCCTGCGGAAACTTGTATAAGTACCTACTGAGAGTTCTTCATAGTGTTCACAAAGGTGTGTCAAATCTGCCAATCCGCACTTGACCAACGTGGTGGACTATGGCCTGTACCCCTCACAGTCTGAAATTGGACCCGATATTTAAATCATGTTTATAGACATGGTAACAACATTATAAAAATTTGGAAAAAACATTTTAATTCGATATTATTATTTAAAATCTAGTAGTCTTTTTAATCCAGACACAATACTTATAATATTGTAATTTTTATTTTCTTTAGTTGTTTCATGTTGTCAGAGTTCTCTGAATTAGAAAAAACATATTTCTACTTTCCAATAACTCGAAGAAACATCAAATACATTTTTCTTTAGTATATTCATAACAGAACTTCCTCACTAATGTAATCCCGTATCCCATGAGAACAGACCCGTTTCCGGGGATACAAAATATATTAGATAACCTATTAAATTATTTACACATAGGTACCTACGTCCAAAAATATACGTACGGATAATAAATAAGTAGGTACTAATAAAACTGCCAATAAAAAAAAGTAAACTAATTTGGCTCCATCAAAGTTTTATAATAGCAAATTACCATTTACCTTGACGTAAAAATTATTATAAAAATAATAGTTTTTATTTTTATAAAAAAGAAACTTACAAATCTCGCGCTAAAGTAAGAAAAAAATCTGTAAAAAACAAAAATTACGCATCCAGATACTGGCCATAAATCATATTGACCAGTGAACATTGCCCAGTGACAATATTTAACGTTTAAATGGTCGCGTGGGCTTACGGGTCAACCATTCACTAAAATATATTTGAATAACGAATGATATACGGCTTGTTTATTGGCGGGCAGGGCGCTCCTTTTTTGAATTTCATTATGCGCGCTGACCGGCGCGCGCGCAGGTCCCGCGTGACCATTCAGGGGACGATTGGCCAACTGACCCTTCATGTTGCTACATTATGTAAGAATTTTTTAATATTTCCGCAACTGTGCCCTCTTAGACCGGTTTGTTCCCTAGGGGCGGCTGGAAATTTTACGATTAATTTGTGAATCTTTAGGCGCACGTGCATTCGTTTAATTAGGTTAACTAAGGGCAAGAAAGTTCAAAAATTTCATTCTGCAGAGCGAAAACCTAAATAATCTGTATTTTTTATTTCAAACTTTTATAAGTATACCACCTCCCTAGGCTTTACTTATAGCAGGATGTGTCACGTAAGACGTACGAGTTAATTACTCAAATATTCGATACAATTTCTAACTCCCAAGTAATGAAACTAAACAAATATTTCACATGGTCCAAACGTCAAAACCATCTGATAAAGAATATGTCATAGATGATGTTAAATGATGCTAGAGTTTAGAACTTTTTTATATGATAACAAATAATCTTGCAGTGCCATCATCCCTTGCCGCATAAGATATATGTTACAAATATCGAATAGTACTGTGACACTGCAGTCAGTAATAATCATAGGCCAGAAACTTGGTAAGAGTCTGAAAGAGACATTAGGTTCGTAAAAGTCGTTTTGCTCTACGTTTTGTTCTGCACATCTAACTTTCTCTTTCAGATTCTTTCCAAATTACGTATAGTGACTCTATTAATCCTATTATTGTTAGTGTATCAGTTAGTGTTATTCTTAAGTAACAGACAGTGGAAGTAAGAACTAGTAAATATGTGGAAAACTAGAAATATCATTATTTTCATCTAGTAAAATCATTATTTTCGCCTAGTGACAAAAGGGGTGATATAAAATATCCTTGAGTGAACACGAACCCCGAAGACGTACAGCGACCGTAACGCCCCCGTTGTACATACGCGTAACTAGCGCAAACAGCGGCAGAGGGTCGCCAGAGGGACCACCTGGAGGGTCCGGGATCAAATACTGAGGAATAACAAACGCAAGGAGCGTTTGTAATGACGCTTGGGAGTCGCCTCACTACCGCGGGTTATGTTTTATGCGAAATTGTGATATTTCTTTTTTGAGCAGATTAGATATACCTACCTATGTTGTGGTTACTTTGAATAAAATCTAGGTACTTATGTGTTTGGATAGAAATTAATTCTGTATAAGAGTTAAATTCACATGCTAAAAGATATTGTCGTGTAAATAACAACGGTCGTAGCTATCTAATTAATCTGGTGTTTTCAGACGTAATTCCATTATTCCATTGAAATTATTCGAGCGACAAACAAAACGCATATGCCGATTATATGTATAACTAGAGCTTACGAAATGAATGGAATTGAATGGGTTCATTCATTCATTAATGCATTACGTTCATTTCTTCAGTAACGAAGTGTCGCACACTGATAAACAAGATGTAAAATTCGCCTGCTTATTGTGTTGGCAGCATTGGAAAATAGCGACAATGCACAAGAGGATATCTATTCCGATAATTAAAAATTTTAATCTTGTTAAAAGATTCTACAATGGTACTCATGGTACTTCCATGAAACAGATACTGCGTGGGAAATATATCTACTTATTTAAGAATTTTCGTATTTAACTACTCGCTCGGCCTAGTTTTGCTTCAGTGCATTTAAAATAAATTATTATACATACTTTATGTATTTAAAGGCGAATAAAAAGCCGCTCTTTAAGTTTAAGAATAAACGAATACTTATTTCAATAGATAAAAGCTAAAAAAGGCTTTTACAGAGTTTATCTAATACTGTAAAATTAAAGCAAAAAATATTGTGATTGATGTTTAGAAGTTTGTAGAGTCCTCTCATGTAAGCCCATCCGAGTAGTAGTCTGATTTCGATGAAGTTTAAAAGGAGCTATTATAATATTAATTAAATACGCGTGTAAAATGTTTTAATTATTAATGGCTAAGGGGATCCCTCGCTTGCAGTAACTCTACAATATCTTGTAATTCTTGTTCTATTATGTCATGCTTATTAAGATATAAATCTGTTAGAACAAGTGGAATAAGATACTAATTTTATTTCAATTTGTAAAGTTAAACCTTAGTTTGTAAAAATAATAAGTCAGACATCTTTTGACTCTATCGGACCAAAATTCTAGAGCTGTCCTTAAGTGCTCATATATTTTAATTTTTAATGACTTTGGCATGTACCTACTCAGAATAATTATCCAGCATTGTTAACCCATGTCAGTAGGTTATTATGTACCTAATAACTAAAGTTTTATAAATGACAATAAAGTAGATTATTTATTCCCCTCAGTTATGTAGCCATACATATGGTTCCAAAAATGCAAACGAATTTTCTCCTCAGCATTCAGGTACCTTTATAACACAGAACAAATGAAACGTTAAAAACGTATTCACGCAGGAGGGCTTTAGAGAAATTCAAAAACAAGGAAAAAACAAACAATGCTAACCCGTACGTACGAATGAAGACCACGGCAAAAAGTTAAACGCTGACTTTTGTGCGCGTCAACATCACCTATGTCTGTTGGATACGAAGACAAAAATTCTGCGTAGGTATATAATATTCGGACCCCAACGCACACAGCCGCAAACACATAACCCACGCGAACAGGCGCGGGCATCACATACGGCCGTATGTAGCGTGTGTGTGCGGAGTGAGGGAAACAGGTGTAAAACGCCGTGTGTGTGAGAGGGAGGGAGTTTGCAGGACGAGCGATACAACAAATCAATACGAGCGGTGGTGACCGGTAGCCTGTGTCACTACCCCCCCCGCGCCCCCCCGCCCCGCAGACCGCACGCCGCCACCTACATTGTCAACTAGCACAGAGTAGGTGAGCTCTGAAATCGTACGTGTATTTGTGGCTTCCTTTGTTGAGTAACACGCCTTTCATCTCCAGGCAAATGGTGCTTTTGAGATTAATTTACGCGACTCGAAGTTCAATGAATTACTAATATGTTTAATTGTACTTATGGGGGTATTTCTGGAGTAATTATTGTTATATAGACAATTTTAGATGATCACGTTATCTTATGCTGTAGGTCTATATCTGGCGATACACTCTAATTTCAACATAACTTAGGTATGTCATAAGATAGGTACATGACAGAACTAAGATGACTATGGTTGTAATGTTAGGTTTACCGTTACTGATCTGACCGCATGTTTCGAAGCTTGACGGTTAGTAAATAAACTGCTGATAAAATCTTTCATCATTATATCACCGTTACCATTCTACTTCCATACTATACCAATCTGTCATAAACTCACAACTCACCTCTCTACTTTTAGTAATCGACACAAACGATGTGATTGTGCCGCGAAATTGCACAGATCATATTATAAAGACTAACAATTGTAATTTTTCATAGATAATCATAATTAGAATGGAAAGTGGGATCATAATTTCGAATGCAAAGATACTTTTAGCCCCGGGAACTTTAAAAGCTTCACATGAACAAGGAGACGAACTTGTAGAGACATCACGTAGGGGCTTCAGCCATAAAATCAATTCAGAACTTTTCATTCAATCATCACTCATTATAAAAGAGCTTTTTGGGCTGATGAACTTTATCAACAATTTTACCTACTAATAGCTAAAATACTACATTTATGTTTATTTACTACAGTAATGTAATGAATTACGTAATACTAATAAGTAACTGGCAGCTTATGTAAAAAACAACGTTTATTAAAAAAAAATGTAAAAAAATACTTTCTTATTCTTAGCTGCTCTGTGCAAAAAAATCCGCTTGACCGCGCGTCGCGTATGGAAAGCGCAGCGAAACTCCGGCCAAGCAAACTTGATACTTCGCTAACTTTTAAAAGAAGCCTCACAGACGCAAATATTGCGACCGTTCGCGCCGCGCATTTATTTGCTTTCTGTTCATGGTCTATAACTTTTGTAAAAGGATTCTTTTAGGTATAACTATACATGAAATATAAACTTTTAGTAGATTTATGGTTTCCTTTTAATTCAATGTCCGTAGTTTGTACAGTTTTTGCCCCGTGTTTGTAACTGTGGAAGTAAAAAACACGTTTCAATCCTTGGCTGAAACGAAAACCTATTAGAAAAGAGTACAAACATAGTTTAGTTTTAGATAGATCATTCAAATCAAGCTATCACATCAATTTGATATCACTGAACGATCCGTGATTAAAATTATATGTAGTTATTTATATAAAACGATTTTACCAAGTAAGCTTTTTAAGTAACTACAGTTTTACCCTAAGCGGTAAATACCTGAGTAACGATCGTTTCACCAACTGATCCCTTAAAACTATGCAATTACATTAATAACATCTTACACTTAAGTTGTGCCTTTTATCAGCAACACCACGCGTTTCCTTATTCCAGAACAAAAGGCAAAGATTTGAAAGGTAAAAGAGCCATCGCAGTGATTACTGCCTCGAGAGGCATTTTCCATTTTGAGTCCTTTTAGTGCAATGCAATACGATGGAATAGGACCACTTGTGTCTAAATTACTGTGAAACGCCGTTGGGGACGGAGCATAAAACTAACTCGTTCACACTTATAGTAAGGCATTTCTAATTACGTCCCAAGTGTACCTAAACATAATTTATACTGTAATTATGGAGTTTTACTGAAAATACCACGGCTTATAATGTTTTATTACTTCTGTGTGGCAGGATATTTGAAAAATATTTTTTTTATCTCAATTTTATTTGTAACGTAGAAAACTGTTGTAAGTGAAGTTTTTCAAACGATACTTCTTTACTCACGAATATTTAAACGACTTGATTTAGGTAGGTAATGTCCCAAAATAAATTTCGTAGTTACTTACAAAGCAGACTAACCATGGATTGGTAAACTTAACACAATCTGTAATATCGAATGGAAATTATCAACTAAATAGATAAATTTTACAAAATGTAACCTTAACAACGAAACTGACCCAATATAGGTAAATCATTTGAGCCTACATTGAACAAATATGAAATTATCGAAAATTTGCTTTAACCAATCAATGTAAAGCAAAACATAGATATTTTTTAAATAATCCTGCAATTTAATAATTCTATAGTCTCGAAGCAACAGCATCTTTTAAGCATTAGTAGGTAGGTAATAAAAATACATAATGTTAACAGCGATGTGCCTTTTTACCTCTACCTATATATTTTGGTGTATACAATAAAGAGTATTGTATTGTAATGTCCCGGATCGTCCGAGCCTCGTGCACACCATAAACCGTATCCAGGCAACGGCCGTAACTGTCCGAGTGAGGGGAACTTTTCCTCGAGGGTACATTTCGCTGAGTAACAGTCGTGTTCACTACCCTACCCCATACGGAGGGATGGTAAACTGTAAAACCGCGGGGGTGGGTGGACCCAAGATAAACAGCCCGTAATTTATGACACCTAAAACCCTTCTTCGTCGGACGAGACCGTTGGGTTCGTTTTTTGTACTCGGATCCAGGGGAAAAGTATTTTCGGCTTTATCTACTGACAAGAGTTTTATAAACTGACTGTAGAGTATTCATTTGTTTAAAACGCACTTAATAACTTTTTTTGCAATAATATGATTCATTTTGTACTTTGAAATATATTATAATGGACTTTTTGAGGACTAAATAAAAAATATGATAAGCAAATTAACAACTATGATTTCGTTTGATGTCGTTCCTTATAATTACTAAACAATGTAACGTTAACAATTAAAAACAATTCCCCAACACCTTATTAAATTCTCCATATCAGAGACAAAAAAATATATTTTGTAGGTACCAAATGAAAGAAATAATAGGGACTTTGAAAAATAATCAACAATATTCCAACCTTATTAACTACAATAAGTCCATTAAACAAATTCTCTAAAATACTGACATATTATTATGAATATATGCAATAAAAATACCTAATCAGAATATTTCTTTTACTTACTATAAGGCATATCCAGCCCCGGATCTACAATTTTTTCAGGGGGGGGCAAAAATTTAAAATGCCGCCCCTTCCTTACCTTACTTTTTTAA
>DWKA01002377.1:0-10740 GCA_018249155.1 Panoquina ocola ocola
GTCTGGCGAGTGGAGTTGCCATCACCACAACTGGAACTCCAATTGAAGGAGATGTATGCAATGTGAGTAGTCTTAGCGCAGCTAGGTGCACACATGAGGAATTCATACGTGTAATGTAATTCGAATATCGAATATTAACGGTACACTTAGGCAACGATTGTACACGGAGTACGATGCCTAGCACTTTAGATCCTCACGCACATACTCCTTCTCCTAGCTGAACAGAAACGGAAACTGTCGGCGTTTTACCTCCCGGGATTTACAGATAAACTCTCAAGAGATAAATCTATTCCCGAATGGCATGTGGAACCCTGGGCCAGATGGGTCATACTCAGAGGTGAACTTTTCATGGGTTCAAAAAAAAAAAAAAAAAATTTTTACGTCATTATATTTGGCTAGCATGACTGTATCATCTATCCAATCTTATTCCCCATGATTCTAGCGCATTTATATTTGACTGGGTAAGTCAGAAATGATCCTACTTGCAAAGCTAGGGGTCAGGGGTTCAATTCCCAGCTAGAACAAAATGTGACAAATTGTGAATGTTAAAGATGTGTAACTGAGTTGTCCATACCATGCACAACATGGAATTCTGGGGAGAGGGTTTGTGTGTATAAACATTTATTTACTTAAACCTATTTATGTTACTATACATGTAAGTTATAGTAGCCCTATGGGACCAGTGTTGTCGCTGACCAACCTTCCAGTGAAGTCCTATCAGATTCAATACAGATACAAAATCTGCAGGAAAATCTTATTGATCTAACATTATGTATATTCTCACCAAGCAGAGAGATTAAGCCTTTATGTATGGTAAATTTGGGGTGGTCAGACCAGATCTCCTAGTAGCGTGGAGACAAATTATAAATATTGAGCAGTAGCAAGAGCTAGCAAGCAGGAACTGTGAATTTTATATAAATCCCCTATTCACGCATTCACTGCTGCCCTCTCGCGCCTGGTGCCCTCAGAAAAGGGCGGGTGGTGTGCAACTAACATGTAGACGCATGTAGGCATCCTGGGTGTGTTTTGATGGCATTAAAAACTCACATGCTCATCGGGGCCCTGAGTGGGCAAAGTTCTGTTTACTCAACATAATTTGAGCATATTTCAATTAATTTGAATACCTAATTTAAAACTTGATGACAAGGATGTTGCTAAACTTTGGCAAGTCGATTCTTAATAAAGGACAGTACTGTATGATTACATAAGTTTTCCGTTTTCTACATTTTGCGGTAAGTTTATTTGTGTAACAATTATTGAATGCCATATCATTTGATAAACCAAACATATTAAATGGCTTATTTCAAATACATAGATATTTTATGATCATTTGATCACAGTTCCTTGTAGGAACTTATTATTCTATCTAAAAAAGTTTGTTTGTATCATTGTTATTAACATCACAGGTAATAAATTCTTACTTCACATTTTTGAACATACCTACCTATTCAAGGATCATGTTTTTGCCCAGGTCTGGTAAAAATGAATTAATAAAATAAACTGATTCCAGTAGTCATGGTTAGTCAAAATGTCTTTTGAAGTATACAAAATCATGTCTTGTTAGGCATTTGAAGTGTAACAACTACTTTGAGTGGCAAAGTCACCTCATATCAGTGAAGCAACAGGCCTGTGTATATCCAGTTATCCACTAAGTATAATAACGTTCATTTTGGCCTTCTGGGCCCTAACTACAAGTAAATCTATCATATAGCATTATTATTATATGGTAAATGTAAATACTGAAGTTCCTCAGAGGATAATGCAGTAGCATCAAATAGTGAGAATAATATACTCACTAAGCCCATTACAGAAATGTTAAAATAGGAAGTTCAAAGTGTCATAATACTGTCAGTACATGTTAATTTTTAACAATGAGAATTAATTGATAATAATGAAGTTTCAGTTAGATGCAGTTTTTTAAGCTTAGAATGTTATTCTGTTGCATTTTCATTAACATCTTGTTAGTACAGTGAACTACAGTGGGTTGCTTTTATTGAATCGGATTGGATAAGTTCAAAATATTATCTTACAATTTTTAGGTACAACATATTATGTTGTTACAGAGTCAGTTATTACAAATGTTATATATCAGATATGATTATTAAGTTTGTTGAATTGTATGGCATTATGTTTGATCAATTTTATTAAGTCTAGTGCTATTGTGCATATAAATGAAAAATGTTATACAATGGTTTATTTCACATAGCGTGTTTGTTACCATCACCAGCAGATATCAAACAGGTCTTCACATTAACGCCGCGTCCTTACGGAGGCATATAATAGTACTGTTTTACATTAAAATAAAACAGTCATTATGTGCCGAAGGAAGGACGCGGCGTTAGAGCAAGAGCCTTGCTGGTGCGTGAAGACGCTATGAAGGAAGGAAGTAGGTACAAACTTCGCGCCGAAGAATTTCCGGCGCCTTGCTGTATCTTGTATTTATGGTAACCAAACCACAGATTCACAGGTATGTTTTAACCATATTATGCCACAGATAAGCAAAATCCATAGACGCCTCTTCACATTAACGCCGCGTCCTTACGGAGGCATATAATAGGAATATTTATTAGCTACATCTCTGGAAGATGCATGGGATGGATGGTACATTGATAAATGTAGTTTAGAATACTTGTGATGCTTGAGTAAATTCAGTAATTAAATTGAAAAAAAAAATAACGCGTCTTAACTCTTACCTCACGTCTTTTTCGGACCAGCACAGGAATGTTCAAATGATTTAACTGCACAAAGCAGTTGTAAATGTATCAATCCAACAATAGGTATTGATCATTTATCTATCCATTCCCTGAAAAATAAATAAGTTGTTAAAATATACACCAAAGCACTATAAATGATAACAGTTGGTAAAATATGGTCATTATTAAAATATATCTAATATTATTTTACTACACAATTTTTAAGCACTTAACACTATTTCAAACAAGTGTAGGTACTTTGTGTAGGCATGTATTAAATTGTGATTTGGGAAGTTTTGTGATACCATACTAATGTCTTCTATAGCAGGTGTTTAATTTTTTTAATATAACTAGTTTTTAGTTCATACATAGCCTAAAAATATATTTCTTTTTCATGTTATTAATAAAATCGGAATAGCCGCACTCTGCCCTAATTTTAAATGGACATAAACCAAAATGACCCATGGATATTCCTAATTATAATATGTATCCGTACTTTCATTTATATTTATTATTTTGTAGGCTTAATCTATATGGTAAAATTATAAATTTAAATACCATCCAAACATCACTTATATTAGATGTCAATTCACTTTGGGAGTATTCATAAGTGAACACAATAATTAAGATAGTATCAATAATTATAATTATGGTGTTGTAATAACTGTCAGAAAAATAGCAAGTTTCTATAAGGTAAAATAAAATTAAATAAAATGTGCCCTTATTTTTCAATTTAAGTATAGCAATATTCTTGCTACTATTAGTCAATAAAGCGAGCGAAAAGGACCCCTTCTGTTGTGCTCTGTCACACTTACGATTATGGGCACTCCCATCACAAACGCCAAAACAAAACCAATTACTGTCTTAAGTTATTAATGGCTAGATATGTTATTCATGAATATTTATTGAAGGTATAAGTACACTATATACATTTTTTGTTATACGTTATTCAACTATTTAAGTTTCATTGTCAGATTCAAAACTAGTAAGTGGTTCCGACGCCAACGATTGTATCCATCCAGTAGGGCCTAGTGACTAGGCGATGCCTGTTGTAATTTATTAGGAGAATTGGCAAGCATAACTTGCACTAAAGCTTGCTGTATACTTATATTCCTACTTGCTAAAATGTCATATCTCATTTTTATTTCTTATCAACTACATAATAGAGTTAAAAAAACTTCGCTTTGTTTTGTTTCTAGACTCTTTCATACATACTTATTGGTAATTACCTCATAACTTTTAAAACAACTTATCCTTAAATTTTCCTGATGAGGATATGATCTTATTAGTTTTGTACCATTTTAGGCATAATTACAGTATGCAGAAATAGAAGCAAATAAATGTAATGATTTAAATTAAAATATGTGCAACTGATTTCTGGACTCAGGTCGGTCCAAGACATGCCATGGCCAGTAAACATTAATTACGCAGAATTTATTTATACATCCAACAGTAACGTCAATTTAACTAATACATCTAAGACATGCTTTTGATACATTACCATAATATATTTTTTTACATTCAATAATAACATTTAATAATACACTTAGTACCCTCAGATGTCATTGATGTAAAAAGTAATTCTGACTTTGAACAACATCATTGGTTACTGAGTACTTTAGATTGCTTTTTTACAAATAAAATATTAAAATTGTTATTACCTGCATCACATCAAACAAAATAAATGTCTCCTCTGGGTGTCAAAATAGTAGACCCATTGTTATATTGCTCTGGCGCTGCATCATGACGCTATATTTCAAGGTTATCTGTTATGTTCATTAATATTGTGGAATTATGTGCTTGTGTCAATACTTTTATACTGAAAATTTTCTCTGTTGTGTGTTCATTTTATGTTATCAATAATAAAAAATACATAATCTGAGCAATGCTAAAGTATATTTAAATCATCTTTGGATTTTTATTAGTAAGTTAGTAAAGTGCTTAAACTTTTTTCATACGAAACAAAATGTATTTCAAATACTTAATATTGGGATACATAAAGAATTTGTCATAATGACTCTGGAATTTAACCTAACATTTTATCTAAGAAAACTGTTTAACATAAATCTGCTCTTTGTTCTTCTACTAGTTCTGACCTCTTTAAGAAGTTGATAAATAAAGCATACACATTGACTTTCATAATTTTATTATAAATCGGATACTTAATTCTAAACATAAAATTACCTACCTAAAAGTGTAATGTTAAGAAAATACATAATTCATCAGGTTGCTTTCTGGGTCATTAATGCAAAATTTTATTACGAATCATTAGGTAAACATTAATAACAAATTATAAACCTAAGTATGTCATAACTAAATCAGTAACACTTGTACAGTCATTTATCCGTCCTTGGAATATTTCATTAGAAATCTTATACGAAATAAAATAAAAATTATACGACATCGTATCCACATAGACTTCAATCATTTGATCCGGCTAGATATATTTCGAGTTTGTTGAATTTAGACCCAGATAGTCTATTACACTCAAATAGTTCACCAACTGCCTGTAATGCAAACAATTAAAAGATACTATTATATGTAATGCATATTAAACATTTTTTGTTGAACTATAACCATTGGTAAAGCAACATTTATATCTGCTGCAATTTTTCAAAACACGTTTTAAATATCGTTCCATAGTTGTTGTTTAATAATACAAAGTGCAATCTATAACTGATTAAGTGCATTCAAATTATATGCGGTCTTTTGAAATGTAATATTGATTTTAAATAACTGCTTTTTTACATTGTAAAAATAATATTAATATAGCCAGCATGATACTTAGGCATTCTACTTGAAATAGTTCACTTCATTTCCCCACAGTAATATAATCTGACTTGTATGGTTTTTTATTGTTCAAAAATAAAGATACGAAAATAGGATTTAATCATTGCTATACAAAGATTGTAAATCAAGTCTTAGGTTAAATGTTCAGGGGTATTTTCTTATACTTTTCTTTATTTTCATCTACTTAGTATAATTTATCATATTGTTTTACTTTAGCATACTTTATCATATCCATCATTGTGTAGTATACACACTCTCAACTGCTAATAAATAAATAATATTTCAATCCATTTTTCTTTCGTTTTCAATACTAATAACAATAGGGCTTGCAACATGTTGACTTAATAATTTTTAATGCAAACATGAAAAACCAACAAATATTGTGACCATTGACATCTCAAGATAACCAAATTCAAATTTATCACATCATCACAATGAACCCATTCTATAACCAGGGTATTTTATATTCTGAATATTAAGTTAGATCTTAATTCTTAACAGCTACAGAAGACTTAGTTTCATTTGCAACCTTTGAAATCTACAGAGTAGTCATAAAAATATGGTAACCAGTTTCATTATTTCACTTAAAAAGTAAGGTACATACCTTACTCACCTATAATTGCATTGTTTTCTGAAACTGTGTCTCTGAAATTCCAAATCTTTTTCCAATAATTTTTGTACCTACATTCATTTTGCATACAGAACGACGATATACCTATATCAGTATCTTAATACCTGCTTAGTACAACTTACATTTTTCCTTTCCTTATCTTATGTACTGTTACTTAATAAATATGAAATGTAGTATTTTATGTATCACTTATTCTATGACTTAGCAGTTTTCTCTTAGGTTCTATTTAAAAATTGTCCTGTCATCTTAATGTGTATTTATTTTTTAATATTAACTATATTAAGTTACTTACCATAGTTGTTGTTATATTGTGACTGGGGTTGCTGGTATGAGCTATAAGCTGGTTGTGAGTAGGGCTCATAGGACTGTGCAGAGCCTCCATAGGCCGGTTCGGAAGCACCGTAGCCTGCATCGCCGGCACCACCGCCATTGCTATATAAAACAATCAAAGTCAAGGTTATAGTCATAGCTTTTTATACCCTGTAAGGATATATGCAATGTATTAACAATGACGATTAATTTTACATCAAACAAGCGCCCGATAGCAATAGCTATCGGCCAATGGGCCAAGACCAATATTACCGTCAATCACCTCATACCAAAAGTATTCAAGTGTAGCAACCTTCTATCTCAGATGTCAATATGTTGCACTATGTATGGATATTATTTATAATTATGTATATCATATAGCAAAAACTACAATACTAACCCATAACCATCATTTTCGTAACCACCTTGGTTACCAGTTGAGTAACCATAGTTGGATCCGTAGCCGCCAGAGTTGTAACCAGAGCTGGGCTGAGCAGGCGTTGATGATGAATAGCTGTTGCTTTGGTAGGCACTGTGGAAGCACAAGTATTGGAAGTTGCACAATTCTCAGACATACAAATTATAAAGCATCAATAGTTAATGTTATCAGAAACTTGGTAATCTGCATTTGTGTATAAGACGGCAATTCCTATCAAGCTAACAGTATCATCATGTACAGTTCATCTATTTAAACTTGTATTGCATTATAAAAAAAACATTTACAAAGAAAATTTAACTATGAAAACAGTTGTAGTGTACAGTGTACACCACAAAGTCTTTAAGTTCATATAATTCAAAACAACTTTACCTGGAAGTATTGTATGAGCTTGGTGCGTAGGGATCAGCAGGTGGTTGCTCATATGGCTGATATCCTGTGTGCCTGTATACATTTTCAATGGTCAATTACAGTGTAAAACAGCTGGTGATCTAGATCGTCTTAGCTAGTACATCAGAGAGAAGTTAACGTCATATATGTATCAGACGGCACATTCCTATCAAAGAATTGGATCATCATTGTAGTGTAAATTAATAAATGTAGTTGCTGTATAAAATAAAAGGATGGAATGTATTCTATACTCACGCCGGTGGTCCATATCCATTGGCTTGCTGTGGTGCGGAGTAGTTGTGGGACTGTGCAGCCTGGTACCCACCAGATGGTCGCGAGTTTCCCCCACCTCCCCCTCGCGAGCCCTCAAACCTAATCAAATGTAGACTCTTTAAGTACATGTGTGCTAACATTTACGTAGATCAGTATTATTTATATCTATAACTTCTTTAAATTTTGTTACAGGCGTATTTAACACTTAGATTTTGACTTGACATAAGTATGTTTTTTAGAAGGATGTAATAAATTAGAAATAAGTTCTACAATTATCACATGGTTCTAGAAATCTGTCTTCTCAGGTTGCTAATTACTTGACTACAACCCTTAAAGACTCGGGACTCAAAATTGCTTTAAAGCTCAACATCTTAATACCTTCCGCGTTTCGGTGGTCCACTGGGGCCTCCGTGTGGGGGTCCCCCACCGCGTTTGAACGGCGGTCCCCCCTGCGGCGGTCCAACGGGCGCGGGCGCCTGGTGCGGCGCGGGCGCAGCGCGCGGCGGCAGGCTGACGGGCGGCACGGGCACTGGGGGACCGTGTGAGCCGGGACCCCCGTGTAGACCGGCCGGGGGGCCTGGTGGAGGGCCGTGGCCGCCACGACCACCTCGGCCTAATGTAGAACATAATAAAGACCATTTTTACTAACTGATAATATTCATTATTATTGATTTGCTATCACTGAAGAGCTACAACAATCCTATTATATAGTCACAGTAACATAATACACTACTAAGATGTTGATGTATAGTTTAGTTTTTTAAATAAATAATAAAATTAACTATACCTCGCATGGGCATTCCTCCACGGCCACCTCTATCATTGCGAGGCGCAAAGTCACCCCTGCCCCTTCCTCCTCTTCCTCTCATGGGACCTCCAGGTCCTCCTCTGTTATTAAATGCACCTCCTTTTTTGTAAAAAATCATAAGAAATTAAATATTTCCTGGATAATCTTTTATAAGGGATCAATTTGACAAATATCTACTGCAATTCACAGCTTTGCAAGTATATGCTAATTATACAGCAATGGGACTTAAAAAAACTTACTTGGTCGAGGTGCTCCAATAGTCTCTATGGTGGGGACAGGGTGAGGTCCCGGACCTTGTGGCCCCGGGGGGAACCTACCACCTCGGTCACCGCCACCACCACGCATGGGTGCGCCGCGGAAGCCTCTCGGCCCACCGCGCGGAGGGCCTCCCCTGGGGGGACCACCTCGCCCTCTCATGCCTGGTGGGCCACCCCTACAGGTAAAAACATTTAATTTTAATGACGGAACTTTTAAGCTTAGCAACTCTTGAAAAGTAACTTGGCAAGTGTTTGAAAGAGACAGTTAGATGTGCAGTACAAGAAGCAGAGCAAAATGACTTCT
This sequence comes from Panoquina ocola ocola, assembly GCA_018249155.1. Classification (NCBI taxonomy): domain Eukaryota; kingdom Metazoa; phylum Arthropoda; class Insecta; order Lepidoptera; family Hesperiidae; genus Panoquina; species Panoquina ocola. The sequence goes on from DWKA01002377.1 coordinate 8,892, forward strand.
GCAGCATCTAATGTCTCTTTCTGACATACCTATTCCTAAATAGTAAACCTATCTATCAACATGATAACATCACAGGTTTTTATATCTTAATCTGTTTTCTGCATAAGGAAATGACACAAATTATTGTAATTAAGTATATATTACTAAGACACTGAATAAATAAATAAGTGAGTTCACAAGATATATTATTTTGTAAACCAATGACCTCATCGTTAGTTATATAGTTCATTATATTGTTAGTCATAGTTGCAAGTTTTTACATTTTCCTTTGGTAATATAGCCCCATTTATAAGCATAGCCTCGATCAATGCAAACATTTCTTTCACAGGGCTCAAGTGTTTCTGATATGTGAACAATTAGCTTTCATGACACAGGTAACATTGTGTGGGAGTAATATTCTGTAATATCCATACTTTTATAGAGTGAAAATCATTACAGTATTTAAAAGACAAATGCCTCGTTTCAAAACTTAAATCTAACCATCAGTTCTAAGTGGATACAAACCTCAAATATATGACGAAATGTAATATAAACCAAAAAAAGACTTAGAATTTTGAGGTTATTCGATGACTAAGACCACTAAGACGAAGTTACTGGAAACCTCATTTGAAGTGCACCCGTTTTATTAAAAATTTACCGTTAGAGCTGAGAACATATAACACTAAATAAAACTCAAAAACGATATATATTTTTAACGACGTACCAATGATGACCGACATACAAATAGTGCGCAAATTGACATAATACTTAACTCATATAGATTCATTACATTTTTAGTAGTATTAAAGCCTAAACCTCATATTTAAGATTTGTATACAAAAGTTTCAAATTAATTAGCAAAATCCTGAAAGCATTGTGGATTAGTGGACATAGAACTATGGTGGTGAATGGTGATAAGGACGTTAACCTAAGTTTTAGGACTATGTTACTACAAATGTTTTTTATAATAGATTTAACGAATACTTGCATTTATTGTATCCAGTGTGTTACATTATAATAATAAACTATACAGAAAACACACTTACCGTCCACGCATTTCGAAGCCTCCACGTCCTCGTGGTCCAGGCGGGCCACCCCGGCCGCCGCCTCGAAATCCTCTATTAGGACCGTCCATATTTAACAATAGTTTTAGAAAATATTTATCTTAATATGTAATTGTTATTATTGTTAGTTAGTCTAATCCTTAATTATGTCTTATTTTAATTTTAAGTAAATTATGCAGCCATCACTCTATGCAACGCCAAGTCGAACCAAATCAAAATGGCGCGCAACGCAAAGGTCGCAAAGCCGCAAAGGGACGCGTTCGCAAATTCGCAAACAAATCAAAGACAACAATAAACCCTTACTATAGAGTTATAGACTAATACAACCACAGACCTCATAATGTACCACTTATTATTCTACATTTTGTCAGGTTCTAAAAAAAACTCAGCGTGCGATTGATGAGTTTGTGGCGCGGTGTATGAGGTGTGGTGATGCCAACAATATACTAAAATTCAAAAATATTTTTATCAAATCAAATATATTTAGATCAAATATTATATACCATTCAAATTATCTATTTGGGACATTGTACCCAGAACATTAACAGCATTCCCCCGCTATGCTAAACTCAGTTTTTAGGCAAAGTAGCCTTCGGGCAAGGACTTTATATATAATATATACTGTGCACGGAAGGAATTTATACGTTCTAAATTGAAATCTTACTCCTTGCAATAAGGTTCAAAACCATTCGATAGTGAGCAGATTCAAGATTCGGGCAATGAAACCGTACATCGGAGGGGCAGTGCCATCCCTTTCTAACACGCTTGCCAGCATATAATTTTTCTCACTTCAATGCCCCTCCGTT
>DWKA01002378.1:0-10739 GCA_018249155.1 Panoquina ocola ocola
GCAAAAATAAATTTTTACACTGTGTTACATAATTCAACGCGGGCGAAGCCGCACACGGAAGACTAGTATAGTATTAAATGAAAAGTAGAGATCGCGCGCGAGTTGATTGCAGTCGGGGCCTGAGGTAAAGGGGGGGAGCACGCCGCCCCGCCGTCTTTAATATAGTTATTAAAGCTCAAAATTATTTATGCTCCCCCCTTTACCTCAGGCCCCGACTGGAATCAACTCGCGCGCGATCTGTACTATAACCACGCGACTAACCTTCATGGTACAAAACCGCCAGGTCTTGATATGGTCCCCGGTGCTGGGGTCCAGTCTCATGATGCGGTTGTTGGCGATGCTGATGATCTCGTCCTTGCGGTGGCCCATGAAGCTCACCACGAACAGCGTCTGGCCGTAGTCGGGCAAGTTCTGCCAGGTCTTGATGTACTGCAGTTTAGCCTCGAGTAAAGGCAGGTCTTTGACGTTCGCGTGGCTTTCTAGCACTCGTTGAGTGAACTGAAAAAATAATGTGATTGATGAGTTTTTGTTGATTTTTTGTCTATGTCATATTTAGCTCGTATAACGCACACCTACTGTATACTACAATCCCTGTATAATGCAGTCAAACTAGGAATAGGAAAGTGAATGACCTCAATTGATATCTTTTCCTTGAAAAGTTTTAATAACTTTACCTTTTTATAAGACAGCGGTTATGACGTCACAACATTGATGTTGAAAGTTTGTTAGATGAAATTTAACAGGATGATATTTATAGCTGGTAGTCGTCCGCTAAGAACGGATTACGTGACGGTCTGATTTGGGAGATGTATTCATATCGACTCATATCATGTGGAAACCTGCATCTATGAGTTTTTCATAATGTTCTTAAAGGCGTGTGAAGTCTGACAATCCGCACTTGACAAATAACGAAAAATGCATTATCTCACCTTCCCCTTCAACTTCTTAAGAAACCGCGGCGCGACATAATTATCCGGCTGCAAGTGGTCGAGGTGGGGTACGCTGTGCTGACTCAGCGCGGCGCCGGGCTGGGGTCTCTGCAGAGCTAACAGCGACTTGACCGCCGCCGCTTCCGTACCGAACGTGGGGTCCGCGAGCGACCGCCCGCGGGACCCCAGCCGGCACGCCGCTACCCAGTCTGCGTATTGATCCTCCTGGATAATTAAATATGATGCCTGTTAATGACGTGGAAGTCTTCAAGAAAAGAGTACTTATACAATTGGTCCTCCTGGGTAATTAAATAATTATGATGGCCTATAAGTCTTCAAGAAAAGAGTCAGTAGACTATTACTAAGTCAGTATTTAATTACCACTTATGTACATATTTTATATTAAAATATTCTTATTAACCAATTTGATTTATATGGTAAACAATGTTACAGTGTATTTTTATCTTCATTAGTTTAAAAATAAGGAAGACAGAATGAAAAATAATAAGTTGCAAATATGTTTTAATGAATAAAATGTAGTGCTAAACTTGTTTACGGAATATGATAAGTTCATTAAAACGTAGTATTATAGATATGTGTTAATTAAGTAACCACAGTAACAAAAAAAATTAAGAACACTTATTAAAAAAAATTAAGCAGAGAAAAAAGTGACAATCTGGCCATTAACATACATTTTCACATTTGAGCCACAGCTCGTGCATAGCATCCTCGGAAGGCACTTCCAGCTTGATGCTGTATCTGCCCGACGCCGGGTGCGCGTCTGGTGTTACCTGTAATAAAAAAATTATGATATTGTAGTTGTTTTTTTTACCTTCCAAACGTAAAGGTCCTTTATTGACAACAAATATACTCACACATAAAAGCTGCAAATCTACGGTTACTGAGATTATCGCGGACATTTACCGACTGCGTCCATTCTCATCAATTAAGTGCAATAATATGTTAAAAATATGTGATTCCGTTGTTATTGTTTTCTATTCCTTATCAATATAATATGCTGTTGACGAAATAAATATATTCTGTTTCCTTTTTCTTTATATTTGTAAAACATGTCATACAGTGTTCTTTCACAGAAAAAAGATCATAAAACAAATCCAAAAGCCTTGTACCTCAGCGCCGCGCAACTCGACGCTGTACGACGGCGGTTGCGACGCGGCGGCTTCCCGCGACGAGTGCATCCGCAACGTACCGTCACGACACGACACCCAGCACCGCTTGTACGCCTTCAGGGTGAAACGCTTCGGTCTGACAACACACACAGACACACACATTATATTGTTGTTAAGTTACGTGAAAATCAGGGGTGAAACCATGTTTTGGTTAAAGAGGATTTTTTCTCGTTTATGGGGAATTTTTAAGCACAAAAGTTGGTTATAATATAATTATACTGGATTTTTTAAGGGCAAAAGTGAGTGAATAGTGGAAGTCATACAAATAACGGGGGGAAGGTAGCTGTAATTCTTTTTTCCACCTCTCTTCAAATAAACCGACTATTTTTTAATCCTAATGGATTATTAATATAAACTACAATGTGACCATCTTACAACGATATTACGGGAGCATTGGCAATACAATACAGACCTACTTATATTTAAATCGCAATAGATTTTTTAATATCAAATCTTGAGACAAATAAATTTTATTATATTATTCTTTTATATACGAAGTGTCCAAACTCCTTGAAGCACGATTCTACTCAGTACGCACTATCAATACTAAAACTTAAGCTTCAACTGTAGGTAAAGATAACATCTATTCCTAGCTAACTCGGCCGAGCCTGTTGACCATGCCTCCGTTTAATTGGTCCCGCTACAATATGTTAATTGCCAGTCGTAACCCATTACTCATATTATACCCATGTCGGTTGATTTACGGACCGACAGCACTTATTGATATCTAAATATGGAATCAAGGTTTTGTGCACATGTTAAACTACGAATTGTTTAATTTGTAACATAGTGGTCAAATAGTATCAACATACTTAGAAGTGTACTAAGGAAACGTTATAATAAAACAAGGTGTTGGACAATAATTAATAACAATATTTAACATTAATAATAAGTATAGTCTGTTTCAACGAATTTGACTTATTTTGTAAATATCACAGTGGCGTTTGTCGTTATTTAAAATAAAGCAGATACATATTGAAAATAATTAAAGAATAAATCAATATTTAGTGCTAAAACTACTATATTTTTTAAATTAGTGAACAAAAAGTTGTGCCAAGATTGTTCCCCAAATAAGTCCAGTTGGTTGAAACGGTGTCAACATTACGTACATATATTATTATGGGAGTTTCAATACATATATAGCGTGCTTATGGCGCTCTAACGATAGTGGTACGGTGTGTTGAGGACTTCGGGGTAAAGAACACCGCTTACGCTATTGAACAGTACTGGTTTTGACACTTGCTTTGTTGCACGCCACGCGCCGGTCGGGGTGAATGAAAGAAGAAATAATAAATATACTGACATATATGTATAAAGCATTATAATATTATTATACAATATATAAAATATGATGATGTGTATAAGTACTTAAAATACAAAAATAGATAAAGAGTCTCAACTTCTGTTTCCGGGTAGCAATGGGACATAATGTGATATTTCAGGAGTACTGAAGTCAAGACACTAGTAACCAGTCTCACCTAAAACACTTGAAGTATCTATCCAGCTAGCTCAGGTGAAGCTAAACCACTAAGGTGAGACTCACCTAAGAAACTTCAAATATCCAGTAATTTTGGACTCATGGATAATGTTCTAGAACTAAATTCAAGGGCTAGTGACTGAGAAAGACGTAGAAAGGGATATTAGATGCGCTGTTCTGTTTAAGACACTTCATCTAAGACACTTCAAGTAGCCATCTAGCTTGGGAGCAAATGTAAGGACCTAGAACTACCGAATCTAAGACACCAGTAATAATGACACCAGTGATGTCCTAGAACTACCATAGCTAAGTTACCAGTAAAAACCCTCACCTAAGACACTTCAGGTACCCAGCGAGCTCAGGCACGTGGGTGATGTCGTGTCGCGGCGGCGGGCCGCCCTCTAGCTGCGCCTGCAGCTCGCACAGCGCCGCGTCGATCTCGTCCTCGGGCGCCGGCGCCGCGCCCGCGCCGTCCGCCGCCTCCACGCTCCCCCCCGCCAGCGTCTGCAGCTCGATTTGTAGCTGGAATAACAACAAAATGTTAGACATACGAGTCAAAAAATAAATAAAGTTTTTTAAACATTATCCTGGGTTCACGCGGCATTGTCCTGCACGTTTTCTCCAATACAAATGCCATGTGTACGTTTTTATGCGGTACAAATGCCATGTGAACGGTTCTATGAACAATGTATGTGCCACTACTTATTCGTTAAAACGTATACTGCAAAAAATCGTGCTGGACAATGCTGTGTGAACCCAGGCTTACTTATTACTAGTTTCCGCGCGCGTGGAATTTGACCGATCTCGCGGGATTTCCGGGATAGAAACTATCCTATGTGTTAATCCAAGTTACCCACTATGTGTGTGCCAAATTTCGTGAGAATTGGTTCGGCAGTTTTTGCGTGACGGAGTAACAAACAAACATGCAAACTTTCGCATTTATAATATTAGTAGGATTCGATATTTAATTTAATTTAGTGCCGAGAAAACGAGACACAATATACATATTATACATTAAATAAACATTGTAGAATATTAGTAGCGTTAAATGTTAATAACAGGTACTAATAAATATAAGTACAGATAGCTATAGTTAAACAAGTACCTGCAAAGCAGCAAACAGCAGCATCTCCTCCTCAGTGCAGTGCACCTCTTGGTTGAGGATCTGCCAACGGGCTTGCTGGTACAGCTGGTTGAGGCGCGACGCGTCTTGCGGCCGCGGGGTCAGGTCGAAGAACGAATAGAACTTGAAGCGGAGCTGCAGTGTGTCCCACTCTCTGACGTACTGCTCCATGATAGAAAGGGACGAGTCCAGCCAACTGTGAAAGGAATAACGATATCAGAATCTACAATAGATTATTAATGAACAAATCGATTGAAAAGAGTGGGTGAATCTTTCCCATGATGGGAAACCTTACCTACACTATTTTGACCATTCATCCTATGTCTCATTCTGACAAATTGGTCAAATCAATTTTGACATGTATAATTTATTCTTAACTTTTTATAATAATGCGATAATAATTATTATTATGAAAGTTTTCTTAAAGTAAAGTTTAAACTTCGAAAGTCTATTAACCAACATAATGATATGAACAGATCTATTGACTTGTCTGCCATTCTGAAGATTACCCCTAACAATTATACGAAAAAATAACCTTAAACATACCCAACATTCATCCTCGCGCGTTCCAAGAGGGACTTGGGTGTGAGGAGGGTCTCCCTGGACTCCCTGTCGGGTTCCAACGGCGAGTCAGATAGTGACAGCTCGGCCAAGGAATCTATGGCATCGTAAGACGCGGCTCGAGGAGGCGTGCCGCAATAACCACCATCACTTGACCCATCGCTCTGTGTGCTGTATATATGACCACCATAGCGTCGGAGAGTTCCATTCTAAAACGTATTCAATTCTATTTACTATAATATCATACAATAAATAAATACAATAGAAGTGGTAGAGGAAATTGACATACTACGTACATCGTTTCTTTTTGTATTTTATTATACCTATAGTTGTTTTAGAATAGCCTTCATTAGCATTGTACAGAATTAGCACTTTAGTTCGTTACCGATTTAAAAAAAATACGCTTTTTCATTTGTTCCGTTTCTCTACTCCCAGCATTAAAAAAAAACTAAAATAAGTAATCGATGAATAATTGTAATCAAGTGGTCTTGATTGTGACATTTATTACCTGCTGTGATGCCACCGGCGTGGCAGAGAGTGACCTGGGGGGCGGAGGGGTGGCCGGGCAAGGCAAGCTTCTGTCCAAGCTGTTTGAAGACCCTCGGGTCGCCGCTATGAACGTATTTGTATCGGGTGGCTGCGTAGATTTTATCCGTTTCGCTTCTTTCAGATTTTGATAGTTCTGCTTCAGGTGGGAGGCTTCCAAGGGATAGCATAGTGACAGTTCTTCAGGGTGACGTATGCCTGAAAATGTGAAAAGTAATTTATGCAAATAAAACATTTTTTAATAATAATAACAGATTCAATCAATCTATGAATCTTAATAACATTGATATTAAATCTGCAAATTACGCACTTTAGTTAGGAACGAATGTAGGAGTTAGAGCACATTGTACAATTGTACATAAATTTAAATTGTACGTTTTAAAGCTCCATTGAAAGTCGTAAAGATAAAAACAAAAAAGTGCTGGGTTGCCTCACAGAGCACATTCAACTAAACATTGTAAGATAATGTAGTAACGCTAAAATTAGAAATACATTTAGATTCTTTTAAGACACCGAAAGAGACAGAAATAGACGTGTTGACCCAAATTTAAATGACTAAATGACATAAAACCGAATCATGCACTTGGAACGGACATTAAATTAACTTTAACATTATCAATATACATAGTGAACAACACCCTCCACCAATCCTCACTGGAGCGGCGTGGTGGAGTATACTCTAGGCCTCCTTAGTTCCGTGGAGAGACCCGTGCTCATGCCGTGGTCATTGAGGTTGACGCCATCAACTTCACTATGGTGTCAACCCATTTACTGCCCACTATCATGCATGGGTCTCTCAACGTCAAGTCCCATTGAGGCCCACTACTGAGCACGGGTCTCTCCCCATAACTGAGGAGACCTAGAGCATACTCCACCACGCTGCTCCAGCGCGGATTGGTGAAGGTTACCAAGAAGTAGAGAATAGTGAACTTACCAAGACTTTTACAAAGATGCATAACAGCACTGAATGTGTCAATGGAGAAGTCGATCTTGCAATCAATATATCTGAGGTCTGGCAGCTGGATCCGCAGGGGTTTGTGCATGGGCGTGAAGTGGAGGGCCGCGTCCGCGTGCACGCCGTACTGGTCGAGTGTGTGCTTGGGTCTCGAGAGCCATTTGTTGCGTGTTGGCCACCAGAGGGCGTGGTCTGACCAATCTTTCTTGAACTCTGTGAAACAAATTAATAGTAAGTCCAGATTCTGACAAGCGAATATTGACCCGGAATGTCAATTATTTGTCGATTCATTTTAAGGAATATTTTGTATTTTATGTGAACTGAAAAATGTTCGAATACTGATGCTACATTGTAATTTATAGTGGCAAAGTCTATCGACATTCAGAGACATTTACGACAGCTGAAAAAATAAAATAATCGTCATTTTATTATCATTTCTTTAACCCTTTTTAAAATCTAAAAAGAAACACTAATCTAAGACAAACTTAATTTCAGGTATTCTTCTTTGCAACTATTGTACTATTTGCGAAATAGCCTATTTAGTCATTTTCCTGTTCAAAAAATGTTTAATTACTTTTGGTATATTAACTCAGTTCAGCTTTCTTTATTTCTCAGTTTTCATTGATTGATTGGTATTTACAAAATAAAATTGCAATATAAGTATTACAATATAAAATATATAATTTGTTACCTTAACACATACTATTGAATTTTTTTACTGTTATCAAAACTTTACTTCTGATGTAAATGGGTGCTAAAATTTTGTTAATTCGTCAGGTATTAATTAGTATTATTTTATGCAAATCCTTAATGTAAAAAATATTAGACTTAAAAAACACAAACAGTTGTTTCAGTTTTTGTGTGAAAATAAAACGAATAAGGCCTGCAAAAACGGGGCTAGCTTTAAAGATAATTATTTTTAAAGTTGAGGACAAAAACCAAGACGAGCGTGTCTGATTCGCATGTTCAAGTAACTCCGCTCCAGGCTAAGTACAGGCAGGCCAAGTGAAATAAAAAATCTTATCATCCGGTCTGAGCAGCGTTACGGGTTGTCGACACCACGAGAAAAAAGTCTAGAAAGCGATCAGTAGCCCCGTGACGTCACTGTGGCATTGCACATGAGTTGACGCGTTAGATGACCCTTGAATTTTATGAAACATCACCTTCTCATCTTTATTTAAAGGGTCTAAGAGTGAACTCGGTAGTTCAAGATAGAGTGGACGGCTTGGATCGTGAACGTTCACTTCGCTTCCTTTACGAATGACTCACACTGAAGCTGGTTCAAGGGACATCGTCAGACGTACAAATTGTAAACCTAATTACACCGTTATGATGACTCATAATGAAGTAGACGAAATACAAGTTTTCTTTTTTAATGATTCGAAACATAATGATGTAGCGTTCGTTAATGACGCAATTGTTTTGATTATAGTTGAAGATGTATTCTTCGAATGCTTCATTTGTAAACAAAACGACAAAGTAACAACTGATAATAGATACGTCGCAGAAAACGATCACAATTATATATTGCTATGCAATATTGATAAAATGAATGAACATGCACGTACTGTGACTGGATTTAACAATGATAACGTCAATAACGAGATAGAAGGCCAACAACTCACACAGGAACTTTAAATCATTGGTTCATCAGCCACAGACATCATAAGTAATTAAAATAATTTGATTTTATAATTTGTTATTGCCTACTATTAGGGCTTAGATTTTATTCCAGCATAATGGTAATTCTATACATTATTACCATAGATGTTTGCAAACATTTTAAGATCATGAAGGTAAGGTAAAACGTTTGAAACTTCAGTGTGTACAGCAGTCTTAGTTAACGTTTATTCTGTATCTAATTTAGAATACTGTTATGATCTATGTATAGATTCTTCATCTTCCAGTGGTAACACATCACAAATACACAACATCTCATTATTACAACGCTTGTTTATACCACAATGGACATAAATGGCATACTCGCTCCTATCGTGTTCGCACTTTACGATTCTACGTCCATATTTGTCTCGAGATCTGTCGATTGGATTTACATATTTGTGTGCATCATGTTATTTTACTGTCCTATCACGTGATTTCTTCTTCCTATTATACGCTGCGCCGTGATAAATTTAGAATGGTGGTCTACATACAGAACGTAATAAAACTAACTAAAATCTAGTTAAAGTGACTGAATAGGTGAGATATAACTTTAATCTTTGATGAATTTTAAAATGAAGTCACTCAATTTTCACTATTAATAGATTTAAAAATCTTGTGAATGTTACATACGAGTTACAGGTTGGAATATTTTATTCGCCGCTGTTATATGTCCATAAATAAAGTCTCTAGAAAAATGTAAAACATGATTTAGCAACCATACCTAAAGAGCATCAATGTTATGCGGTATTTCTTTTAATGGGCATACGTTTTTACTGTGTCATCAACAAATATCGGTGCAAAAAAAACCTCTGTCCATAAAAAGTAAAAGACCGTCCTGTCTGTTGCGATCGTTAAGTTTCTAGTGTCTGTAAATATTTCAACAGATCGTAAAAAAATACCTCACACAAAATTTTGTTACCAGCACAAAATTGGGGACACGAATTGTAAACATTTCCAGCGTGCTAGTTAGAATTCGACAATTCTAATATTTGTCAAAGATTAAAAACAGAAGAAATACTTGTTACTAAGAATGTTGACATAATTAGCATATAAAGTGCAAACATTGAATGTAAGATAAGAAAGTATAAACTGATAACGAAGTAGAATAAAAGACTGGATTATGTCGAGGACTTAGATAATGGAATGATCTTGTACAATGAACGCTTACATAATAAGCCTTGTTGATTAATAATTCAAATCGCCATTCGCTACCATGAACGGTGGTACACTCGATGACAAGGCGCCAACACATGTCTAAATAGTATACAATATACAATTATACATATTCAAATTCATTTGCACATACCATAGCTAGCAACTAAACAGAATGTAGTTCTTAGTAGCTTATGAATTATTATCTTAACAACAACTAAAGATATGACTAAGACTGATCTGAAACGGATTTTTACTAAACAAAGAGAACAGAAAAATAATGACATTAGACCCTATACGTCTGAAGACAAGATTGTGTTAGTTCTATTAATTGGTGAGTTCTCTGTTTATCGACAATTATGTGGAGCAAGATATTTCTGACATGGCGCGACAGTTCCTGCGCCGGCGCCGCGACGACAGACTGATGTTATGACGTCTATATATACGCAGTTAACGTCGTACATACTATATGTACAAACAACTTGACTGATCAGTTTTCCTTCGCGGCTTCATTGTAAGAAACATAGTATAACTTAGATCCATTTATAGGTACTTAAGTATTGTTAACAGTATTTGAGGAAACCCTAAAACTTACCAAAACGGTAACGTTATTAATGTTATGCAAAGGTGAATTATGTATAGTGCCATTAACACACAGTCACAACTGAATAAATAAATGAAGTAACTACCTATTTGTGACTATATTTGTGTTGTGTAATACCTTCCGCAAGGTTAGACAAACTCGTTAATACCGAAAAAACTAGATACGACCTTTATAACGTTGATTCACAAAAAATAGCGAAAATTTATAATATTTTGCAATATTCTTAACAGCGTTGGTATACGTAATGAGATATGCATGTGGCGTGTAAGTTGTAACCAAAAAATGTGTATAATTTGCAACCTATTTGGAAGAGTAAGACACAAGTTAAGCTTACTTACCTTTCTGTCAGTCAGTGTATTTTGTATTTTTGAACATCTGTATTGACTCTTTTAATGCTATTCATTTTAAAATAGACCATAAAATAAAGAACACAAACTTCAAATTTGCCTGCCTCACATAGTACAAATTCTTAATTGTGAATTAAATTTAAATTAAACCAAGCGAAGATCTCATTCGGGATCTGGTGAGTCCGTCTCGTTT
>DWKA01002379.1:0-10737 GCA_018249155.1 Panoquina ocola ocola
TCGCCTCTTATATAAGTGTACCGGAATCCCAAAACACCCTTCAGACCGAAACATAATTGCTAGCAATTATTTCATGGTAGAAATAGGTGGGGCGGTGGTCCTTCCCCGGGCGAACCTTACATGGTTCTACCACCTAACAAAACTTAGTGTTTTTTTGCGATCTTTCGTTATTTGCAACTTGCAAACACTGTGTACCGTTTTTAAGCAATTAACTAATTAATCAGTCAACTTATAGTATGGAGTCAACTTTATGAGACGATGGCTAGTGATGACGATGATTGCTGCATGCCGCATACCGTATTCCATATCTATACTACTAATATTAAAAAGCTGAAGAGTTTATTTGTTTGTTTGCTTGAATGCGCTAAACTCAGGAACTACTTGTCTGATTTAAAAAAATCTGTGTTTGATAGCCCATTTATCGAGGAAGGCTATAGGCTAAATAAAATCCCGCTAAGACGAATAGGACGGGAGCAGCATATACTATATTCTTTCGAGGTGACGCGAGGGCGGACAGCTAGTAAAATATATTAGTGTAGGGTTAAAAAATCAAATATAAAGAACGAGACAAAAATGCGTAAAATGTGACGATATATTGTGAAGCAAAACTGTAATGCAGCAGCCATTTATCTCTGTCACCGACCACAGGCAGCACAGTCCGCCCACTCGCTGTGGAACTGAAACCCTCGTGTCCATAGTAATAAGCTATTTTATAAGGAAATTGTTACCAAATATATAAAGGACTGGCCAGGTCTACCATATGTTCATAACGATTATAGTATATAGTATATAGCGATTGTTATACCAATATGTAAAAATTTGAAAGATATGGAATAGAACTGACCACTGAAAAAGAATCAATTAAATTAATTGTTCATTCTAAAGACTATTAACTTTTTATAAACATCGCAGAGCTCAAATATGTCGAAGCTCTCTAATATTTACTTCAAAGAACTTTTTCTTCAACAGAGTTGTGTTTCACTCAATTAAACTTAATACTCTCAGATTATGAAGGTTAACTACACATAATTCAATCTGAAGTTATATATTAACTGAATCAACCAAATATTGGGCAGTAGAACTTGTTACAAACGAAGTATCAGAAACTCTGAAAGCCTTTAAACTTTGGACGGATTGTGGAAATAAAATCAGCGAACTTCTTACAAAGGTACGACTCTCTTTTCGGAGCAAAGGCTTTTCAATAATTAAATTTTGTACCTTTCCGCTCAAACTTTCGGGATCTCTTGAGAATCGTGCTTGAACTGAGGAAACAACAAGTAATTAGAACTGTCATCGCATTGTCTGGCCCGTGGCTCTTAAACAAATTTCTTCATTTATTTACGTCACAAGAATGTAAGAAGGGACCAATACAGCCTGCGGGCTGTCAATCGTTAAGACCCAGGGAAGTTATAAGAAACGTGATTGGAATATTATACGTGTCCGTCCACAGAAAAATTGTGTCATTCTTTATTATTATACCTATAGCTCTAGAGGTCATGCCGAAGACCGTTTTAGTTACCTATGAGTTATATAAAAAACATTACTATGCAAGTAAGGAATAATAGGTTTTGAGGTGCTATTGTTCATTTCTCTTTAATTTATTTGTGAAATACCATCCTAACTTACGTTGCCAAGATGTTGAGTAGAATTATAACTGAAAAGTGCAGTATTCTTAGGGCAATAAGCAAAAACAAATGCATAATGCAAAGTGCAGCGCAGAGCATTCTTCACTGTCTAACTATTATCGACTAACTTTGTATTCATTGAAATAATATCTAAAATCAATTAACAACAATTTATTATTAAATAATAAAGTATAAGGAGCTAATGCTCCGACCACATTAAGCGACCACATGCATTTTAAAACCATGAAACTAGGCTGTGTAAAATTTTTTCGTAAATTCATCCCCTAAAGTCATTAAAGTTTGAAACACTATCTAGTATTGCATAAATCGCATGGCAGATTCAAATTCCTTTTATTCGCTCTTATTCGCTGAGATTTTATATTTTTTAATATCGCAGAACCGAGTCGGATTAGTACCAAAAAATGCTTTCGTAACTAAAAGCTATTAGGAAGATTGTGTTGTATATTTTCCCAAAACAAGGAATAAAACAAATTTCATTCTGTGAATTCACTTTGGCAGCATTCTTCTAGAAAAGATTTATGATCGTGACCGTGACTTGCACTAACGTAGTTTTAGGAAATATAAAGGCTTTTATTTTCTTGGCTAAAACTAGTCAATGGAACAACGTAAGCCAAAATTGCTTGGGTCTCTGGAATTTGCTACATTCCACATCTAAATAGTTTTTAGATTGTTTAGGTTTAGAATTTAGTATTACAGAATCTAGATTGTAGTTTCTGTTTCAGTTGTAGGTTCTAATTGAGTTTTTAACTATACCATTTATGGTATAAATAATTGTTTTAATATTAACTAGTGTTCCGCGCGCGGCTTCGCCCGCGTGGATTTATGACTTTAGCACAGTGTAAAAAATTCCTTCATATAAAAGTTTTACCCCTTTCCTAACCGTTCAGTGGTTTCGGCTGTGCGTTGTCCATCAGTCACTCAGTAACAGAAAAGTTCTATATATACAGATTAATGTAATCAATTAATTAATGTGTTTTAACACAGTCACAACTTATGCAGTATATTTGTAGGTTTTTAAGTATTTGAAAATCATCTTTGACTTAATGTTATATGTATTTTTAAATTTAAACTAATACAAAACTTGGTTATGAGTTACCCATTTGTAGCGAAACGTAACACTAGGTGTACTTACTTATTCGTAAATAGTAGTTATGCACTTTATTCTGCGCGATGTGCAATGCATAGATGACGCAAATGAGACTGACCAGACAACTGAATAATCGTTTGTGAATTGGGTTATGCTGTTGGATCGATTTACCTATATAAGTCCAACCAAAATGACAATGATATAATCATTATGGGATGACTCTAAACTATAATTTTAAAACCCTTTCTCAATATATTTTGATTTATACATGACCCTCAAGTTACTTTCTAAGTTTAAAGTCAAAAAGTTTGTCATCATAGTAGTAATTCTATCTAATTGGTATTACTTTGTCAAGAACTTTATTGAGACTTTTTTAATAAACTGATAATGGAAAACCACCGTTACGCTTACTTGTCATTAAAATTTAGCATCACACAATGATTAACTTCAGTTTTGTTTTGTTGCAGATACAATGGAGTATGATGGAATGATTGAAGAAAAAGAAGATTTAGAACCTAAGTAGTGAGAGTTAAGAAAACACAACTATAATCATAAAATTAGAGTTAATTAGACAAACAGATGTAAAGGAATAAGATATGGGTTTCAAAATAGTATACGTGCTAACGACAGCGCTAGCACTACATATAATTGGAGCAGCACGACCAACGTGTCCAAGTTATCCTAACTGTGTTTGCGGAGGCACGTTCGCAGTCGAACTCAATTGCAACATCGACGGTGAGAACACTCAAATGTTCACATTTTCACACGGCTATTATTTTACATTCTGTTCAAAGTTTTTGAAATGATTGCTGTTTTTCCCCACGATGTTTTCAGCCAGTTGCCTAGACTATTGTAAGTTTTTTTCATTGCAGGTCAGACTGTGAAGATCAACCTTTTGCCAAATACTTACATTAACATAAAATGTGAGAATTCAACAAGTCTAGATTATAGTAAGCTACCAAAATGTGCCAATGAAATGAATACTTTCAAATCAGTCAGTTTTAAAGACTGTCCTTTGCCATCAACATCATTCAAAGATGTATTGGCACAACTCGGAGTATCAAAAACAATGTCGTTAATATTCCAAAACGCAAAGAACTTATCAGGGTACTTTGACAGAAAACACTTCACGGGATTACAGGACTTGACGAAGTTGTTGTTATCTGTAAATGGCATCACACACTTGCCCGATAATCTCTTTACGGATATTAATAACGTAACTTGGTTGAACATCCGGTGTAACAGTATTAACCTTTCCGAAGAGTTATTTAAGCCATTAGAGAGGTTGGAAACTTTAGAGATCAGTCACAACCACTTGACTAATATGTCCTCTAACTTATTCGCTCACTTATCCTTCTTAAGAAAACTATCTCTCTGGCAGAGCAACGTGACCTGGTTTTCGAAAGACTTTTTTACTGGCATAGATGTTCTCGAAGAATTAGATCTGAGCTCTAACGGACTCAATGAACTTCCACCACTTATATTCAAACCATTAAGAAAATTGAAGAAACTAACATTATTTGCAAACAAATTCTCATCGTTACCACAATATTTGTTTACGGAGAATGTTAATTTGGAAACAGTCATAATCCTAAACAATGACGTAAAAATAAACCAACTTCCCAAATCCTTGTTTGGAAATTTACCGAATTTAAAGCAAATATATATTCAACGTTGTGGACTGCAAGACGTACCCTATGATATATTTGTCAATTCTCCTGTGATAACAAATATATCTTTAGCTTATAACGATATTCATAAACTACAAGAATCGACATTTAATGATCAAATAAACTTACTCGATCTAGACTTGAGTCACAATAAATTGAAAAGTTTGGAGCCTAAATTATTTTCATCGTTAGTAAGACTTGAAAGCCTGAATCTATGCCATAATTCTATCGAAGAAATTTCTGGGTAAGCTGTTCTTAATCTTAATTAACTTTTAAACATAAATAACACAATATTATGAGTTGTTTTTATAACTTAAAACTTTTTCAGCTCGACTTTTTCATCGCTTCTGAGTTTGATATACTTGAATATGGAAAACAATAACCTGAAAGTCATAACTTCATACTTATTTAGCAACAACAAACAAAGAATGTCAATATCTTTTGCTTACAACCAACTTGATTTCGAATACAAAGAGCTGGAGAATAATTCGTGGACTGTTAAATCGATTTCTCCTTTTGAACATACATACAACTTGAGATTACTTAATTTAAGTCATAATCACTTCAAAGAAGCCGCTATTGATTGGTGGACCAATGGACATGACTCACTGGATATCAGCTTTAATTCAATAAAATTCTTATGGGTTCGTATTGATTTACTATAAATAATCCAAAGATTATTCTGCAAAATAGATAGATAAAAAGAATATGAATATTAACACATTTTTTTGTCTTTTCTAGGACTTCAATGGTTCAGATGATTTATTACTTTTCTCTAAACAAGATGAGTATAACGCACTTTTAAGAAAACCTATAAAAAATATATGGATTTCAAATAACCTCCTTGTGTGTGGCTGCAGAAACTATTGCTTCCTTGATTATCTTGAGGCACATTTTCAAACAAAGGTTAGTTAAAATACTATTAACATTATTAGTTTGTTTTCAATCTATTACTCATTCAAAAGGGAGTCCTTAACATATTTTAATTACCTACTTTTTATTGCAGACAATGGATGAAGGACTTGCTCACTGCCCGATGTGGATAAGTGATCATTGTTATTTTGGATTTATTCTCCTCTTTGCGCTTCTTCTACTCATAGGCGTATCTATGGCTACGCTCATAGTTATGATGAGAAACTACAGAACTCCTATAAACTTGTCATCAAAAATTCCGTTTCAAAATATTGTCGTTAAATATTCCGAAAAAGATGAAGAATTTGTTATGAAAGAGATGATACCAGGTTTGAGAGTTAACAAAAACCTTATTATACACGCAAAGCCTATCAATAAACCCAGTAAGAAGAATTTCATCAAAAAAATCACCAGCAACATCCAAGAAACGGACACGACTGTAGTCATATTTTCTCCGAACTACTTAACATCAGCTTACAGTCACGTGAACATAAAGAAAATTCGCGGAGAAATGTTGAAGGCAAAAAATACAGTTTATGTGTTCACCGATATTGGGTCGGAAAATTCGATATATGCCTTTCTGAAGGATCAGAGGGATCATAATTCTACAATTCTATGGAGTATACCAAATTTCTGGAATACTCTAATGCTGATGCTTATGGCAACGAAATACGGTCTATCCAAGCCTGCAATCAAGCCGCTCAATATATCTAAGCCTAAGTTGTCTCCGAGTGCGGCATCGTTTACGCAGCCATCCGACTGGGCACAATTTTACGCTTTGGATACGATTGCACACAGTCAAGTTTAATTTCGTTGAATGGATGTACTTTAGTGAGGTAAAGACTGACTTCTTCACCACGATTGACATTTTCACATTCTGTAGTTCAGATCACGATTACTTCTTTAATTACATGTAAGTAGTTAGTGATTACGGACTTGTTATATGTTATAGATTTTGGAAGAGCTAATTGTGTAAAATTTTTACGGAAAAGGTATTTTAGAGTGTATAAATTTGGCTAAGTAATTAAGCGTACAGTTTATTGTGACTACTGGTACTAAGTAGGTCTACATTATAAGGTATTCGTTGTTCTGTGGGTAAACCTACGATTCGTTGTCTCCATACCTACCGAACTTCAAAGAAGTCACATGTATTAAATATTGCATGAATGTAACCAACGTTTACGTACGTTTCTTTGAGTTACGTAACTGTAAATAGCATTAAATTATTAAGTATTATTATCAAAAATATGTTTCAAGGAAACGGCATCCCTATTGTTAAGAGTTGTAAACTGCAGCTTAAAATAAAACCCATTCTTTAACAGGAAAAATTTGTTTCATTTTATGAACATTAGTGAAATGAGGATAATTTCTTCTATTACAATGCTTATAAAGCTACTCTAAGACGTATAGATGAGTAAAATATAGCTATAGTTATATCCAAACACTGACAAATTTCCAAAAGTACAAACACGTAGGTAAACTTTGAGTTAGTGACAAAGCGAAACAATGTGTTTGGCTCTGAAACACCCCGACAAGCTAATGAGACCAATTAACAGTTAACTACTGAGACTGGCTACTTCAAAGTGTTAACGAATTCGTACAATGACGTGTAGGGATTTATCCCTGTATTCACAAACAATACAACGACCTCATAGGGATCACAAAGGCTTAAGGTTATTAAACCAACTTGTAAACAATACTTCAGTGAAGTCCACCATGTGTTTGTCTAGCCCCATGACGTAGATAAGTATTATTTTTGAATACGAGTGTTGTTGTTCTTTAAACTTTAAAAAAATAGCAATGAAATAATGAAAATAGCAATTTTAAAAACACTAAAGCTTGTGAAAATCTTATAAAAAACCAAGCAAAATAGCTTGGCAAGAAAAAAGTTGTTATTGTTTTAGCCCACATAGCCACATATACATTACATTCCTCTATATTATTACATGATATTACGAGTATAATATTAAACATTTTAATTACATTGTATTTGTAAGTATTTAAAAAGTTTTATAAATATATGCATAAGTAAAAAATCATTTGTTATAAAATAATTGTAATATTGAACGCACTGAATTCATGAGAATTCATGGAAAAATGTACAGCGTTTTTTTTATTTATCTTTGTTCCATGAATCTCGCCGAGCGGTCAACGTGTGCAAGCTATAAATTAATTAGTTCTGCATACTTTTAATATGATTTACACGGGAAAGTAATTATTTAACCAAGCAATTTATGGCGAGTCCGATAGCGTTGCGGGATTATTCGATAGTTGTTTTGTGTAATGGTTCCGACGTTTTTATTAAAGTTCGTGAAGGCAATCTATTTAAAATAAGTGGACTTCGGTACAATATTAAGCAGAAAGCCAATATTAACATACTATGTTGTACATTATTGTTGTATGCAATCGTAATAGAGTGATCGTGACTAGTTTCAGCTAGGGGAAGAGGAGGAGGGGTAGTATTTTTTTAATTCAAGCACACCTATGTAGTTACATATGTATAACATTATTTATTATTTAGGTACCTATGTATAGGATATTATTATTTACCTATTTAATTAGTTGACACTTTTTAGGATTGGTTGTAGGTACAATGTTTTTGTGTAGGTACCTACTATTTCGATTTATGTACATTTCAGAGAATCTTAATCATCAACATCGTTTTATATCTATAGATGTTGGTGACCCACCTGATATTTTGTCGGCCACTGACAGAAATATACCAATATTATGTAATAATTACCATCCAAGGCCACTTAAGTTCTTTTAATTTATTACAATAATTTAACTTTATACTTACTCTAATATACCTACTTCGTATCTCATAAAATTAATGCCAGTTTTCATGAAGATAAAATATTTCGTACTAAAAATTTTACAAAACAATTTACGAACATTGTCTGAATTTTAATGTACGTTCTACAGAACGTAACTGCTTTCAAGCACTTTTATTTAGGACAATTTTACTGTAAAATATTTGAAGATATCAAATTTATGATCGCAAAGTATAGGTAGGTACCTCTTATGATAACATTGTAAAAGTTTACGAACTGTCATCATCTTGCCATTAAGATGTATTTTAAATATCAATAAAGTATTACGTTTCAATGGCTTTTGCTTCCGTAAGTACCCATTTACTTTTTATGAATGCTCATAAAGTCCTCAAAGCTACCTACAGAATATATCACTTTGTGACTTTTACAAGTACCTAAGCTCATTAAGGAATAAGAACACAGTCATATTAAGTGAAGCCTTACCAACCAGCGGGCTGACTTCTGTTGACATTAACACCATAGTATGCCGGCATACTATACCAGAAATAGGGTTCAGTATTCCTAAGAAAAATAATTATTTATTTTAGTGATTTTATAATAGTTTCGATATAATTAACACGTAATTAAGTAGTATGCCAAAAAGATCTAAACTAAGCTTGAATCGCGTAAAGGTAACTAAGACTGGATTTGAGACAAAATGACTTGTCAATTTTGGTTGCGAGCACGTGGCAATGTTTTCTAAGTTCTATAATTTTCTTGAGTTAGAAATAGAACTTGTGAACAAACCGGACCAATGCAGCAGTTTAGTAGTCAACATCAAAGTAACGAACATGTTGCTGACAATTTTATATTTTGTCGACGGAAAAACAAAATGTTAAAAAAAAAACAAAAAATAAAACTTTTTAAAAATAATTAACGTTAACTAGCAGCTAGTTGACAAATACATTATCTATATATTTAATTCTTGGCCACTTCTTTTCACTCAGTGGAGATACAATGGTTTGCGAGTAGTAATTTTTTTTTGTTTCACAGACACTATAAGGGAAAACTTACAAAGAAATACATGACTGTATCTTATGGTAAGGCATAAATAAGTCGAAATCATAGTAATCGCGAAATTATTTACTTTTTATAATTATGATGAAAACTAATGAGCATACGTAGATAATTATCATTATGTTGTACAAATACCTATAGCAATATGTAATAATAGTAATAATCCCCCTTGAGCGGAGGTAACATGAATAGGTTTCGCCACAGGGGCTGGCTATGTTGGAAATTTACATGACAATAACACCATTGTACTTAGCAGTAGGTATACCATTATTGGATTTGCAATAGTATGTATGTGTTTGTATTTAAATGAGAACTATTGCATTATTCCTATTTGTACTTTTATTATAAGCACTTGCTTCGGTAAAGAAAAAGATCGTAAGAAAACCTGCACACCTGAGAGTTCTCCATAATGTTCTCAAAGGTGTGTGAAGTCGACCAATCTGCAATCTACCAGTGTGGTAGACTATGGCTTGTTCCCCTTACATTGTGAGAGGAGACCCGAAGCCCAGCAGTAGGAAAAAAATTGGTCGTAATGACGATGAAAATGATAATGATATTCGTATTTAAAGTACGACGTAATAAAATTGTATTCAGTGATGTTACAAATCCAATAACAGTGTACTGCTGTTGTACAACTGAGTGGTTCGCATTTAGGTACGATCTCACCCTGAATGCTCTTGATATATCCATGATCAGGCCGCTGACCTCATGTAATATTCATGGACACGACTGTACAGTTCTGATATATTTACCGATCGCATCAAGTGTGATGTCCGAATAATAAATGAAGGGTCTTTACGGTTTAAAAAAAGAAATATAAGTTTACGTTTAATTCTGGTTATGATGATTCAATTAACAGTTTGTAGGGATTTTATTGTAATGAAACCACAGTCTAGTTGTATATACAACATAGAAAGTAAAAGAAGGATTTACTTTAAATTAAATTTATTGTAATTCGTTTTAGGTCCGTGCTACAATTTCCTAAAAGAAAGCATATAATTTTATTCCTAAAATGGTTTCCACCGTAGCATCAAAATATTTCATATTTTATGGTAAATGTGAGTTTCCATTATTTATTACGGTAAGTAGACAGCTATTAAGTCTAATCACCGCAAGAAAAGTGGTATGTTACCTATATATTTTATATTGAAGCACACTATAATTATATGTATTATCGAAAAGGTCCTTTTTCGAAGGATGTAGGAAACCGGTACTGGCACTTTAATTAGATACCTATCTAATAATACACTTAACGTAGGTATTAAGAATTAATTATTTTTATAAATGCGGTGCATTTGTCTCACTCGCACGTAAAAATTTGTTAAATGTCACAATACATAGCTACTACACAAATTCAATTAAATTTTATTCGAAATTAATTTTTACACAAATAATTTTCGAAGTCAACCTTTTCAGCCACTGTGTGTGTACATGCAAACTGTGGGTGAGAATATTTATACGTAGGTATTTATTTAGGTATGAAATAATGACCATTCGTATATATAGAAATTTATTATTAAATAATGAAATATTAAATATGGATGAATCCACAGTATTTTTGGGAGTGACCCTCGACAGCAAACTTCAATGGG
>DWKA01002380.1:0-10736 GCA_018249155.1 Panoquina ocola ocola
CAGCTGTGAAATCACGCTAAAAGTACCGTCTTGTACTAAAAGTTACAAGTCATGCAAGTACAACAAAGGAATTCTAATAAGTCGGTTGACAGCAAATATATTATTATCATCGATCAATAATAGTTATCATAATGATGGGTTATCGTTATTCATTAATATTTTTTATTTAGTAACATTTTGTAACGAACTGTACTGATAAAGACAAACGTTGTTCGAAAGAGAAACATATAGAGCGTGCTACACCCCAGAACCCTGCTTATCGGTTATTGATATCCTTCACCACAAAAATAGATTGAAATTGCGATCTTAGATAGCGGAATTTGGATTAGGATTGATTATTAATTTCGGCCGTTAAGGAATCACAATGACGTTTAATTGGAAGGAATTGTTATAAATTACTTTAATCTATATTATAACTAGCAGCTCACGCGGGTTTACACGGATTCTCTCTTAATGGCTTGGTTTTATCGTTGGCTCAAAGTAAGAATTTCCTCATGCTGTAAGCTGTTACCCAAGAGGCGGAATTTTGCATCCAATAATCTTGCACATTTCTGTCATCCACTTTCACGTTTTCACGGTTTAGGTATACAATATATCACCCGGATATGATCACCTCTCATGTATGTTCTGATTATCAACCAGTGTCTCAAATTATGATTATTTTATAATGACTTAAAACTACAATATACCTAAGTTCGATAGAGATATGCGATAGAGATATTATAATATACGGAACACATCGATACATCAATTACTATCTAGAACTAAGTCATAAAAAATTTCTTCTTACGATAAGTACTAACTTTACAGGGTTGCCAACCCTTGCACAGAGTAAAACTGTACTACTGTAGATCTGCTTGAAAAAATCTGTAGATTATGAATGTTTTAATCAAATTAAGTGTCAAAGTCCCAAATTCTGCAATGCTAAAAAACAAGAACACCAGCAATTTCAGCAATATTTTTGTTATTTTTACTAAAAACAAGAACTCCCGAAAAACTGTACATTTCGAGACCTAAATTAAAAACTTACAGAATTTCCGAAAAACTGTAGAGTTGGCAACCCTGCTTCTATATTATATCTACAAAGATGTACAGTTTATCCTTGGAGACGAAAAATTGTCACCTAATTTGAATGCAACGGGCATGGTTTAATCAAACCAATTAAATGCTATTCGTACCCCAATTAATTATGTTTGACATGATCACGTATCTAACTCTAGCTAACTAGTCAGTAACAGCGAGTAAGCAATATCTATTGAAACCAACCAAATATGCAACGGCCAATTGACCTACTTATTCTCAAAATATTGATGACACCAAAATATTGTATATCTCTCATCAAAAAAATCGAAACACTTAGCAAGTTTATGTTTTGCATAGATTATCAGAAACAAAATATATGATTGAGAATAAATGTTAAATGTTGTTTAATATTGGACAGTATGAAGTAACATACAGCTATGGTATCATATCTTTTTTTAATGGAATTAATCATCTTTTGTGTTAAATAAAAAGGTAAAAACGAAAGTGTTTCGATTTTTTTGATGAGAAGTGTATAATGGATAATTTTATAAAATACTGATAATTATGTAGATTTATATCGTGTTACTCCTGTTGCAACGCTTTTATAAATTATACGAGAACTATCATAACTTAAATATTCACTGCCAGAGGAGCAAGTGATAGCGGAACGAACTCCAACTAACTAAGTAAAATAAGTTCTAACTACCATTAGCAGCAAGATTTTATAGGAAACCATATTTTTCGTTCGAAGCAAAATGGAAATCAGAGTGAAGAATGAACAGCGAGCCGAATGCAATTTGCGAAGTTTGAATGAATTCTATAACGAGGGAGTTAGCCGTCTGTATTTGGTTCACATAATTTATGTCTTGGGGAATTTTGAGAAATTTATGCCTTGAGGAATCTTGAGAAATTTAATACCAACATCATGGAAAGAGTACTCAAAATGACAGCAATAAAAATCGCTAGCACTGCCTGGGAGTATACACTGAGGACTTACTAATTAACTGAAGTTTCCTACAATCCTGTTTGAAGTTTGTCACAAGTATTTATGGGCGGCAGGGCTTGATCCTACTGCTAACTCGTTTGTTTTATTACATAAAAAATAATAAGTACTACTATTTATCAGATTACATCAAACTTCGATCTCGTGCTGATCTGATAATGGTAACAGATGGAACCTGATGGAACCCTCTTAAAACACATTATGTATTAAAATAACTCAATATACACTGAAGGTCAAGTAAACTGTATTAAAGTTCAGGATTACTATTATGCAAAGTTTTTAGACTAAACCAAATGAAAATGTCGATACTGTCCATTAATCAAAAACATCACAATTTATAAATAAGACTGCAATTTAAGATAAAATTAAAGCCGAAAAAATTAAACTTGAATAACTTTTAGTATTAAAATTTATTGCGTTTCGAATTTGATGCAGTTTATTTGTCCATTAGTATAATTATAATGCCCTTCCTTGATAATTGCTGTGAAATAAATATTAAGAACGAATGGTCCCAATTCACACCACGTGATTTAAATTTAAAATCAGATTGTTGGAGTCCTTTTTACTATAGAAAATCTCTCGAGCGTAATATTCAAATTCACGCTTTTCCTGTCTTCTGTACCTACTGTGTATGCATACCTATACAGATTCCAAGGGAACGAGTAGACAAAGGATTATAGCGAATAAATAATTCCAAAGTGAAATAAGTCAACGGTGACAGCCAGTGTTAAAACAAAGAGGCGAAAAATCACTAAACTGTACTAACTACGTAAAATATTAAAAACGTTTGTTCTTAAATTTCAATCCTCTAAACGCAATTTACATTTTTATGCAGCAGAAATGTTTAACTATTTAATAGTATTCTGCTGGAATGAGCTGCAAAGAAGAAAGTTAGACAGAGATTTATTTGAGCCTTACTTTTTTAGATCTTTTGCGAGAGTTAAAGGCGAGAATGCCTATATATCAAGATTCAAGTCTTACTTTTACTATCAGTAAGCTACTGGTAAGTTTAAGTTCTTAAGAACTTTTACCACAGAATAGACAGACATATTTTATATTTTTAAGATAATTTTAAGACACTTGAGACTTTTCAAGTATAAGAATTCAAGTGTAATAATAAGTAGTAAGTTAAGGCTGTTATACTCAAATAAGGTCACACACGGCAAAATGCGTTAAAATGTTTAGAACATTGTGGCGAAGTTTTACATATTATATTGAGTAGATTTTCTCGCTATATTTTCTTACTCCAAAGTTACCGTACATATTTGATAATATTTATTCGGGAATAGGTAGGTACGTCAAGGGCAAATAAAGCAAGTTTAATACAAAAAATATATAAAAAAAATATTATTTAAGATTGAATTCAAAACACAAAAATAAAAAAAAAATGGATTTCTAGCTACGAGTATAGTCCAAGGAATTTAAATTTCCTTCTTTCTAGCTTTGCAAGGAATAAAATGTTGTATTTGCCTCATTTCTGGAAACTGTATGCATGAGGAAACGCGAAATATATGCGCTGCTTGTAGCCGTTGGCCGCCCAGTGTATTGTTTATTTTATGCAGAATATTTTGCGAAATTCAACGTTTCTTTAGAGCTACGTTCCTCGTTTTTATCACTTGAGGAGGTGGTTCTATGTTCCTGTTATTTTTAACCCCCGATTTAAAAGAGGGGTGCTATAAGTCTGTGGCATCGTAACTCCTCAACTAATGGACCTATTTTGATGCGGTTTTTTTGATTGGAAGCTGACGTGATCGATGTTTTTTTGCTATATTTTGTATTGATCAATTTATGTAACAATTTTTTTTCAAAGTTATTGTACCCACCTCTAGTTAGTGTATCTTCATGGTAGACATTTTACAATTCAATTTTATATTATTGAACTAACGTAGACGATGAATTTTAAAAGTAGGATAGTAGGAAAGTAGTTTAAACCGTTTTTTCCTATAAAGTTTTTGTTGAAATATTTTACATTTCTTATGATTTTATTTTTGTCGGTTCAATTTCATGTTTCCTTTGTAATAAATATTTCACATTAATATTTTTTTATTAAGTATCTCCAAATACTTTTAATTAAACGTATCTTTATTTTTTGTTCAAATATTATCCGAGAAATCCTTTAATCGGCGGTTAATAAATCATCGTTCAGACTCGAGACGATAGCCATTTTCGTTCCCCCGTCATGACAGGGTGAAATTTAAGCTTTGATAGTACTAAAACTGCTAAATGGAGTTTACTGCGAAGTTGAACGTTTTCCTTTATACCTTCTTAACTCCATAAGAGGAAGGATAAACTTCAAAGTTTGAGTTAGAAACTGATTTAAACTGATTTTAACCTATTTCGATAGCTCCTAAGTATACTGAGTCAACTAACAAATTCTGATAATTGCACTTTTTAGTATAATTACAACAATAAAACTGCGTTTTATCTTCTAAACGCCTTCCTGTAAAATGTTTGAAAAATTCAGTTGACTCGGTATACTTAGGAGCCATCGATTTAATATTTTGATACGAACAACGACTTATCTTAACTTCAGTATGTTTTGTTACACTTTTGTGAGATGTTGAGTTTTAGATGTAACTTTTTATGTTATAAGAAAATTATGCGCTGTCATGTTTATGCTAGTGTTTGTGTTTGATGTCCTGTTTATGAAAGAAATATGAATACATTTATTCCCCTTTCTCATGCATAGTGAGACGGAGAGGGAAAATAACTTACAAAACACTTTCTGTTTTTATATTAAATACTTATTATTTTTCTAGTGTTGTTTATATTAGTATTTTTAATTTTTAAGAAAAAGTTATTTTTTACATAAGAATAAAGTGTCCGAGATTTTACTGTGTTTTTAAGTCAGACAAATTAAAGTGTGAAAATATTATTAAAAAAGTTATTTTTTAAATTTCCTTTGGACAAAAATAATGACTCATGATTTATTATATTTACCTAATAGATAAATGTCAGTCGCAGAAAAACGTCCTGGCTTGAAAACCACAGTGGCACAAGAAAAGCACTCGATCGTAGCCTGTCGTAGATCGATCAAAGCTGAAGTGTCCAAGATTCCAGTCGCCTTAATGAACGCTGACCTTCTTTGAAGATGGAACTTAAGAAAATATAATTTTGAAACATACATATGTAGGTACCTACAGTATTATAAATTATATTTCTTACACTAATATGCAGTCATAATTAATATAGTAACTGTATTAGTTCTAATATAACAATTTTTTTTTCAATATAGAAGTAATATAATATGATTCACTCATGGCATATTATTTTGTTCTTGGAAAAACTTGTGAATTAATATTATATTGACAGAAAAAAATGTTCCCAATCTAATATTTTCATTATAAGTTCGATTCCGTAACCGTGTCGCAACTTAGATGGTTTAGGATTTTTCTGTTATCTGGGGAAATCTTTATTTGAGGGTAACTTTGGTTTTGACCTACTAAAACTTTTAAGAACGACTCGACGCAGGAGGAAGCTTTGAGATCCCGGTTCCGTGATAATTCATTGTTGAATCGTCCTTCAGTGATTTGGGAGCCTTGTAAAGCCCCTGGCATACCTAGTCTTATAATTCCCCTGGCGCACCTGCTACATCTATATCATAATATAACATAATTAATGTCAGTGTTAACGGATGCGTCCGAATGCGCTTTAATTAACGCGTTAGTTTTGAGCTTTGCTACGTTAACTGGTTTAAAAAAATATTTTCCGTTACCTGGTGTGTCAATTAGCACGTTAAATAATGTGATGATAAACGCTAAATTACCATTATAACAATAAATACACTATATGTAATTGGTAATAAAGTATTTATGTGTGATTTTTTGTCTGTGTGTTAGTGTATAAGCTATCTGTGATATGGGCTTCGTTACCGGAAAGAAATAAATAAGTATCTACATAAATAAATAAAAAATGAGTTAAGTATAGGCTAGGCCAAGCATCTTGGCCAGGCGGAAAAGAGACAGATAGATGCGCAGAAGTTAGTTTTTTAGGTACCGAGCCAATCACGATCCCCCGTTACCTAAAAACTACTTCTGCGCATCTATCTGTCTCTTTCTTACGGCTGGCCAAGTTCCTTGGCCTGAGCTATACAACCAAGGACTTTATAATATATGGACTATGCACGGAGAGCAAAAATACGGTCCGAAGTAAAGGAATGCGTCTCTTCCTAATAGGATGGTAACTAATGTAAGTGTGTGAGAAATAAGCAATCCAGTATGTTCTTGTTTTACGTGGACCGTTGTTTGAATCTGCTCACCATCACATTGTTTTGAACGTTACTGTAATGGTTAAGAATTCAATTTCGAACATATACATTTCTTCCGTGCGCATTCCATTATTACAACTTCCTTGGTTACAACATACTTCTAAAAGGACGACAGGTTCTGAATTCGGTCGATATTTTTTTTACGTGTATCGTCGTATCATGGATAAGCAATGGTCAATCGGTCTCTTTTAAAAACCTATTTTACTATCGTTAATAATAAGTACGCGTATAAGAAATAAATTCACTTGCTGACACTGTTTCGGACATTCACATTCAACTTGCTTCTCTTACTTCCCAAAACATATACAAAATCGAAATATACTTCGATATCTTGACAATATTGCGTCACTGAATAACTTATTTAAATATAATTCACTTACTATCATCAAATATTAGTACCATTATGTTTTAATATTATTGCAGTGGAAAATAAAATGTCATCGGAATGCCCTACACTGCACTGCACCGCACTGAATCTAAATAGTTTTACCTGCGGATGCGCAAATAAACTAGTCGAGTCGGAGAGAGTTCATTATTCAATTAGTACCCACCTGGGTTACTAGGGCTATACCTACTATAACGTCACTGATATAATATTAAACGTCAAAATTAAACCATAAATTATTGGTATATCGTTGTGATAGCTGTTAAAGATTTCGAATAAAGAAAGGTTTTGGATACTAACGAAACGTATCTACTAAGTTCGAAACTCGACGGTAATTCACTTTCAAACATTTAACATTCACATTAAAGTTCCCATCTTATGACGTCATCAGACAAAACAACAATAATTTCTAGATACACTAAATTTTCAAACAATTAAAATCAAAATACAATCTAACCTACCTGCTTGAATATAAACGTATTCGCCATCATTAATACTGTCGACTGGTACTTGGTCATAATACGGTTCGTCTTCGCTGGTCGGTACAGCTGCGGGGATGCTTTCCAGCGATATGGGAGCTGATTTGTCATCAGTTCCCTCTGCAAGGTCTGGGGTGGTCGACGTCACTTCCTCGTCAATGGAGCGCGGCGTGGCCGCCCCACCGGAACGTTTGCGTTCCGACGACAAAGAGTTTATCGATTCGTAGCTTTTTACCTATAACAAATTATTGGTTTCGGTGCGTGTTTGGGCGTAGAATGGGACGGAGTTTGGATGTTCAGACAACCTTCATGATGTACCTTTAATATGTCAATACTAACGTTCTTACGGTTTCTTTAACCATTCATTTTATTTCCGTTCAATTTGATTAAATTTCACTAATATTTTAAACCAATATTTCATCTTTTTGCACGCCTTTTTTAACACAAATATTATTACTTGTAAATTCACAAAAAATAAAAACATTACGTACATGCAAAATAAATGTTAAATTTATGAAATATAGACATACCCTTTCACTGATAGAAGGTGTGGACGCTCGACTAGCTATTGACTCTCGTGAGTCAGCGCTCCTAATTTTCCTCCCGAGAGACGAGGGCGGACTGTCATCAGGAAACCCTGACTCTGGCAGTGAAGCCCCGCGTTTATTGAACACTTTTGGTGGTGGTCTGGTAACAAAATTGATTGTATGTTGTAAACATTTAGCTGCAATCAATTACTATCATTTTTTCACTGTAAAAATCTAATAATAGGTATAGACATCTTATATCATAAAATGTATATTTTAAGATCTCATATCGTATTGACATAAGTTTTAATTATAAAGGCGAAAAGTATAAAGTGGCCAATGCAAAACACAAGTCATGGGGAAGCCAATGACTACTTTTTGTAGCGATGGAGTTGCTCGATTCATTAATGCGCGACGATGTAGATACTTCTAGCAGCTATTGGAGGTAGGTAATGGTTACGCGCGAAAGTTGAGATACGGTAAAGTTATTAACGCGCGACCCAGGATCTGCAGTGTATGTTGCTTTTTTCGCATCGCAACAATTACGCTACAAAAAGGAGCGACAGCCGACTTCCTCCAGATTTTTTTAAATGTCCTAGATTAAGTAGTTGTTGACTTTCATTTTTGTATCTTTTTATTTAAAAAAAATTAGATAAAAGGAACAAGAACAAAAAAGTTTTTAAATCAATTAATACATAACCAAAAGTCTTACTATTTTAAATCTATCCTTAGTATCATTAAATTAATTAACAAAACATTTTATTGATACTTCATACTTACTTTGGAGGTACTTTTTTCTTTGCAGCTGTGGTGGGGTCTGTGGAACTACTTTCAGACGAAGGCGGAGACTCCTCAGATTTTTTCGACGCATTTTCAGCTAGCTTCAGACCATTGACTTCGATGACTGTTACAAAATCACCAGCTTGTGACATTGGACGGTTTTTAGCTTGGTTTGGACTTGTCTCTACACCTACTGTTATGACAAATATATTGGTGAACATTAAAGCAATTAGATTGTTCTGTTATATGTTGATTATCAAATGTTGTTTTAATTTTATCTTATCTGTTTTAATTTAACACACTCTAGAACTTAATCAACTATAAAAGAACAATGGTGTGCTCTATTTTTGCCACTACTCAAAGAAGATTGATAAATTATTTACTGAATAAAAAAAGCAAACACCAAAATAAAGGCATTTTTAGCCTTTAACAAAGGCTATTGTTAAGGTAAAAATTGTTGTCAAAATATTTCAGAGTTGATTGCCTGATATTAAAATGAAAGTAAACCTTGCATTGAATGTTGATAATATTATTAAAAAATGTTAACCATTTGTCTATTTCAGCAATGAGACATAAATCACTGCTATATAATTAGCTTTAATATTTTAAATAAGGAGTTACCATTACTATCTGCATCAATATCAGTTCTTTGGACCACCTCGCTGTTACACCGTCTCCGCGCTGCCTCCACAGCCAGATTTGATGATAATTCATTGATGCACTGGTTTACAGAACTTCTTTCTGCTAGATGCAATGGCTTGTTCCTAAGATGAACTTCCTCACAATCTACATCATTAGATTCATCACTCTTATTGCTGCTTAAACTTTTCTTTGACAATGAATCAGTGTTGGACTCCTAGAACAAAATATTAAGATTACAATAAATGTTACTGCCATAAAGTTCCTGACTTTTAGTTTTTTTACATAAATAGGGAACCTGTGGTAAAAGCAACTTGATGGTATGTGAACATTATCACCAATGCATTAAGAACTGGCTCTCAAGTCCCAATCAGAACAAGAGTAGCAGATAGCTGGGCTACATGAAAGGATATTAGTAATAATAATATAAATAAATTAAAATAAAATTGATGATATATAATCCCTGTGAGAAGCCCTACCACGAATCAGAGCCTTGGTCATGGCATACGTCTATCACCTCTTTTAAAACAGTAATATGGCTAAATATATAATTTAAAATGTACAAGTATATTTTTGCAATATACAGTAATTAGTTACCTAATAGATACAACATTAATTTGTCAATTAACTATGAAGCCCATAAAAATATTCTGAATAGCATTACTTAATAAGAGCTTAATTTATCCTCAAACAATTCGTAGAACTGAAATATACTTAGCACAAATGTACTATGATGAATCATCATGTTCATAATCCTTACAAGTATTTATTTTATATAAGCATATAAGATTAGCAAAGTAGAAAAGAGATGTGTATGTAATACTTTTTATTGGCTACTGTTATTATTTTTATTACAATACTTACATACCAAACAATGGGTCATCTAATTGGAATGTAGGCCAGAAAATGAAAATTTGATTTCCTTTTAGGTGTAAAGTTACAGGTAAGAAATCAAATGCTCAAATGGAATAAACAATAAGTTATCTTCAGATTTTATTTTACATATCGATAAGCGAGCGATATTACATACCTGTTTGATATCTGCAGTCTTATCGTCATTCGCGTCAGCCCCTGAGGGCGGAGCCGTTCTGCTGCCGTGGGAAGTAGCCTTGTGTTTTTCAACGTCTGACAACAGTGTCTCCAAGTACTCCACATAAAATTCCTCCTTCTCCAGCTCCTCTCTAAGTATAGCCACTTTCTGTTTATGTTTAGCCAAATTGGCCCTGACATCTTCTTCCCAAGCGGCTGGTAAAGCACTCTCTGGAAAACGTTGCACCCACACACGTTGGAAATCCCCGAAGACACTCATCTCTCACAAAACGATTTCATGACAATTTTATGTTAAATAATAATCAGCAATCACAGTTTTACTATTACTTCTCAATATAAAAAACGTATCAGAAATTCTGTCATCGCAAACGCATTTTTTTATCTATTTTCTTTTTCTCTGTTAGTACCACAGTACCGACAGAGTACGATCCATAGCTTCATCCATAGATAATACATTTTTCTACTAACACAATTCAAATGCAGACTATAGAAACATATTAAATAATCATAGAAAACGGAGAAGGTATAGAATGATGATACACTCAATTTTGTATAGGAGCCTCGCGCGCCACTTCTCTAGACC